>PNEQ01133885.1:0-14541 GCA_003012365.1 Medauroidea extradentata
GTCATTGCTTCACCATGCTCGGTCACTGCTCCATAATACTCGGTCTCTGCTCCACCACACTCGGTCACTGCTCCACAACACTTGGTTACTGCTCCACCACGCACGGTCACTGCTTCACCATGCTCGGTCACTGCTCCACAATGCTCAGTCTCTGCTCCACCACACTCGGTCACTGCTCCACTATCCTCGGCCACTGCTCCACCACCCTCTGTCACTGCACCACCACCCTCGGTCACTGCTCCTCAATACTTGGCCACTGTTCCACCAAGCTCGGTCACTGCTCCACATCTCTCGGTCTCTGGTCCACCACACTCGGCCACTGCTCCACCACCCTCGGTCACTGCACCACCACCCTCGGTTACTGCTCCACCTCACTTTCATAAAAAGAGTTATTTGTAAAAGAAAGGTACTCATGACTTAAAAATGAATGATGTTTTAGTGAGGCACTTTTGGCAGTGCTTCACCTGTTATGCCGGCTTTATCAGGCGTCGAGTGAAGGCACACTGAAGAACAGTGGTGGCTGGTAATCAGTGCACCTAGTGGCCAGAGAGCAAACTAAGGTGCGGAGGGAAGTTTGAAAGATGGCAGGAGGGTTATCTGATGTGAAAGCCACATTGTTGTCTGAATTTGGTGATGTATTGGTGTGCCAGTTTCCAGCTTATTAAATCAACTCCGTTGTTCTGTTGTGGTAGTATCCTTTTCACTGGTGTGTATGTGTCTTCTGTCTGCAAGTTGCGCCCTGTGTATGATTATGATACGTTTTTTTTTATAATGTAAATAAACACGATTCCAATTCACGTTTGTTCAGTGGCTTTCGGCACACACCCTAACAGCCACCAATATGAAATATTTTGCAGATACAGCATCGGCTAATCATCAAGGATTGGAACGTGAATCATTTTCGCACTAGGTTTCTGCTCGTGTGCAGTATTTATTGTTATGTTATCAGTAGGAACCAGCCATATGTGCATCATTAGGGGAAAAGCTAGACTACAATGTCCTGCATATGCCACAGCATAATCTGTGATTCCATTGGTCACGAGCATCTATGTGATGTAATTTACTTCTGTAACCTATATACGGAAGGTTCGTCATTCCTCTTTGCACTGTAAAAAATAAGTTGGTAATTTTACTCATAAAGAGTATAGGAATATTCCCCAACCTTTTGTGGGAATCATAGTTTCCGAGCATGTTGTAGAAATTTCCACACGGTAGTGTAATCACCCTACAAACGTCTCGTGAATTTCTCTCGCGCGTTTTGTGAAATTACCAAATATGGCCTGCGCCAATATTTTATTAAAAATTGCACTTCCAGTTGTGTTACTTACCTCTATATGTGTGGAGTAAGTTTCCTTTCAATGTAGAGGTAATTAACTTTCATTACATGAAGAGTAAAAGATCCAAAAATACTTTACAGTGTGGGAATGACAGTTATAGCACAAAAGTATTCTCCACAGCAAGCCACGATTTTTCCGGACAAAGAGAGACGTCGAACGATACTACAGCCGTTTGGAACCAAAGCAGTCGTCAGAAAATAACGTAAATTCACACTTTTTAGTTGTATGTCTTGTGTTTATGCTTTGTAACGGATTTGGTTATTTTTAAAGTGAACCAGGTTAGGAATTCACGAAACTCTGGTTTCAATGTTAATATTTATTTTAGGTATGTCTGAAACTAGTGTCGATAAAAATTTTGTCCTTACAATCTATACCTACCAATATATATCTACGAATAAAAAATTTAATAGAACTGTGTCCATGAACTTATTCGTCATCGCATGTTTATGATTTTTGGACTTCGCGCATTATAACAATGACCGATTCAACTGTGAACATAGCTTTTCTGACCAGAAACCTCAGCAGCAAATGGAATGCGACGCTCGGTAACGAGGAGGGACTGACCTTGGAGCTCTTGGCGCCTACGCAGCTGGAGGTGAGCAGGACGTCGATGACAGGCGCCGGCCTCACCACCTGCATGAGCACCTTGGCGGCCTGCACGGCCTCTATCTTGACGTCGACGCGACCGCCCCCACCAATGTGCCGCGCCAGTCCCACCACCAGCTGCGGCAGATGCGGGCGCAGCTGCTGCGGTGGGAGGGACAGCTGCAGGGCCCTCACCACCCCCAGCGCGCCTGTCGCCACGCGGTGGTTGCGATCCTCTGCCAAGGTCACCAGCAGAGTGTGCAGCAGCGAGGGTAGACGAGGCGCCACCCTCCGCAGGTTGTCCGTCTGGTGCAGCTGCAGGTTCAGCTGCTCGATGCCTCGCACCCGCGCGCACCAGTCCTCCTGTCCACAACAACACAACATTTTAAGACCATTCTCGGTTGTTTATTATTTTTTCACTTTGATGCAATAATACTTAAAACTCTTTGAAAAGAATGCTTTGTAAAACTTCAAGAGCATTCCAGTAAATCTCAATTGTTTTGAAAAGAAAAAAAACCTTTGCTCAATTTCGGTTTGTTTTCATAGCAACATTGGTAATAACTCAGATACAAATATCTGAAAAAACTTTGAGGTATATTGTAATTACTATCAAAAAATTTGCCACAATATATAATATATTTGTGACAAAATAATATAGGGATTATTCCGTACGAAAATTATGTTGTTTTAAAAAGGTATACAATTTCAAAATAACTGTAAAACTACTGTATGTGGCCTTAAGGCAGTTCGTACACAAAATATTCTGCCTTTTTGTTCATTTCTTCATGTTTTAAGATTTTATATACATTTATTCGAAAACATTACAACATGGGCTTGCTAATTATCTTACCTTGCATTACGAAAAATATATACGAACAAATAAAGCATATTTATAAAATTATTAAGATATTCGAAACTCTGAAATAATGATTATTCATAAATATTTATTGAATAAATGTGACTCTATAAATACATATATAATAAAAATTAATTATTAGGCCTATTTCATTTTGGGTACACGGGGTTATACCTTCCCAACTCAGCATGTATTTAAACCTTCGTGTGTTTAAAATCAAAGAGGGTTTGAACAAAACACGCCCATTGCATATTTCGATATTGCGACCAACGAGCAGCAGGACTGGTTCACAGTGATATAATTTGAACCATTTGTAATTAAATCGCGCACAACGAAGTATTATCACTAACCTAAGCAGAGAAAGAAACATTACTTTATGGTACACTGAAGCATTCTTTGCTCAGTGCAGATCGTGTATTAGCATCCAGTTCAACTTGTACTCAATAATGAACGCTAAGACTGAAGCGATACATTATTACACAATCCCAACTCAGCAGTATGTGCGTATAAATAATACACATATACACATGATGTTCAGAAACCACCGCATAATAAGCACACAATGTAAACCCTGTGCAGAACTGGAGACGAAAATGTAAGTGGCGAAATGTTGCCTGCATATCAGTTAAATCCACAAGAATTCCAAACATGATTGTACATTTACTCTACCTATATAGGCTAACATACAGTACATAAAATAATATCTGGACGTGAAGCGCAAAATGGGGGATTTTCTCAGTGCAGTGTAGTGCAGCGCAGTGCAATGTTACGACATTGTGAACGTAACCCGCCGTCGTACAACATTTTGATATATATATATATATATATATATATATATATATATATATATATATATATATATATATATATATATATATATATGTGTGTGTGTGTGTGTGTGTGTGTGTGTGTGTAACTAGGATATATATGTATATATAATATATAATCTTAAATCTACTGCTGATCCTGCTGTCTTTTGAACTAAGGCGCTTGCCACCCAACAAGGCATACGAGTTAGAATTCCAGCGGAGTAGAACGAGATTTTCTCAAGCGGGAATCAAGCCCTACGATAATGTGATAGGTGGTTTTTATCTGGATTGTCCCGTTTTTCCCGTCCATTCGTTCTGGAGATGTTTACGATAAGAAAAACAAGCTTGTTTATTGTGCACAGTGTAGAATCTTTATCTATGGAAGATTTAAATTGTTCCCAGAATGGAGACAAATTTTCTGTCTCCCGGAACGTGTTCTAACTTGGTCGGCGATAACTTAACGGCGTGTTTTACTGGTGGAACAGGGACTATCTGAGAAAATGTGCCTGTATTATGGGCGCTTCAATCAATCGTAATACTGTTAATTAAATTTGTCATCTTGTGTTGCGTTTATTTTTCTTGATCAATATATGATTCACAAGTTGCAACGTCTGATATATCATATTTCTCTTTATGGAGATCATGTACGGAGTCATCAAATGCTGTAACATTATGCGAACAACTCTTAAATAGTTCTCTAAAACGAGCGCAAGGGTACCTCTTTCTCTAGTGCATCTTCGTTTTACTAGCTGCAATCTGTTAGTGGTATATGTCATGAATAAAGGTAATTACACGTAAGGTGTCTTATATTTATTTTAGTTGATAAGTAAGTAGTCCAATCTTCACGAAGTCCTTTGCGAAGAATTCCCGCAGTTTTCGGTACCAATAAATGTGAATATATCCTCAATTTTTAATTACATTTTTATCCATACACAAAAACAGTTCCAAGCACAAAGGCAATACAAGAAAGCATTAGAAACCATTCTCCATAAACTAACTATTCTTCATAAGCGAGTTTACCTGACGTAGAGTATCTTATTTAGGTTTCAGGAGAAATTGCCTTAGTATTGTCCGACAGTTATAGGACTAATCAGAAATGGATGCATTAAATATAGTTAAGTATATATATAAATAAATATACAAAAGTTTGTACTGTCAGCGAAGTTTCTCCGTACCCCCTCCTCCTCAAAAAGAGGTGAGAGAGGTTTAATTGAGGCTAGTTAATGTTCTTATTTTACCAACACCTAACATGACTAAACCTAGTCTTAGAATGTAGTCACATGTATATGTAATATTTTAAGCCAACCCAAAAATATATCTCTAAATTCGAGGGACATGCTTACAGAGACTCAAACCCCTTGCTATGAAGTTTTATACTTTGTCTCTATGTTACATATTTGAACACATACGCGGTCTGAAAAATTTAATTTGAAAATTTCATTAATGGTAGTAGACCTGTAGTACTTAGTAAGTTAACTTAAATGACATATATACTTATTTAAAAATGCATTATTTTATTTGTTTTAATGGCTTGTTCACTTATTAAAAATGGTCAGTCTGAACATTTCTTGACCACTCGAGATATCTGAGGAAACATATTACTCAATTTGTGCACGTATAGAACTTTGTAAGGTTACCTAATTTTTATAATTTCGTATTTGCCATATTCACATTTCAGAAGGGTGTTATTTTTAACTTAAAAATAGTGAGGTCACAGAAGATATCTCAAGAACAATAGGCTATTGAGAATTGCATCAGTCTCTGCTTAAATACAGCAAGGTGGATTACCTTTAATATATTTTGTTCTTGCCATATTTACATTTACATAATGTAATCCTTTTCAACATGGTTTTAAAGAATTTAATTTAAATCAATGACGGGACTTTTGTGTGAATCTAAAACATTATGTTCTTATTTTCAAATGTCTCAATTTTTAACTGTTCTTGATCGTAAAATATATCTGAGAAACGTTTATTCAGGATTTCTTCAACTCTGATCACGCAGACATATTGTAGTCTTTTGATTTGTATGATATTTTTAAATACGCGGTGTCCAAATATTTATAAGGAGGAATTTTTCAACATTATTTTGATCACACGAGATATTTTGAGTAATTATTTTTAATAGTTATATCAAACTGTATTAACGTATGGTATGCTTAATTTGTAACGTTGCCATAATTTTCTTCATTGCCAAATGCGTATTTTCAAAGTGTTCCCTAGTTTAAAAATTGGTTTTATAATTCGGAAAGCCTTTGAACAATTCAAACTATATTTTATAATTTGATAGTTCAACGTCTAACCTTTGATATTTCAGTTGGTTAGTTCTTGAAGGTCGGACATTTCAGAATTTGACAGTGCTAGTTTTGATATTTATTTCGTCATTAATGCTTTTTTTTTTGAGAAGTTAAGGTTAAAATGACATCTCTTACCCTTAACAAAATTTCAAACAAATACTACATGCACAATAGTAGCAATAAAAAAGCTGAAACGTAACTAGAAACAATTCAAAATAGTTTCTAAGCATGTAAAATTAACGGAGTTAAAATTATACAAGTTGACAGTGGTGACAAAACTTAAGTGAAAACAAATCTGACAGTATCAGTTATCGACAGGTTACTCAACAAACAAGAATGGGATAAATAATACAAATGACATGTGCAGTTAATTGCAGTGGTAGAGAAATATCTTCCATAGAGTTTGATTCCGCCATGTTCCTGGTAATATCTAGTGTTGGCGAATTTTTTGCGTAGTTTTGTATGTTTCGTTTAACACAAACTTAACCTGCTATCGAACAGGGTTAGGGGCAGCTGGTTCGAGTCTAGACGGGGTAGGTTATCAGATTTTCACATATGGGAATCGTGCCGGGCGATGCCGTTGGTCGGCGGGTTTTCTCGAGGATTTCCCGTTTCCCTCACACTTTCATTCCGGCGCTGTTCCATACCCACCTCATGTCACCCTTAACCAGCTCACAAAACAGCGATGTTAAGAGCTGATCAAAATCTCTCACTCGAGGAGGGTTAACCACGAGTTGATCGTGAAGCAACTCTGATAACGTTTGGAATGCTACAGGGGGTTTAATAAGTTACCATGCTGAGTAAAACATGTTTAACATGCCAGGTGACCGTTGACCACCAGGTTATGTCTAAAAGTTAACTCATACTAAATGCAACATCCACACTACGTTTATACACCTAATTTCATTCATGTTGCAAATAATATTATTTTCGTGCTTCTTTCTCCGATATTTCGAACACTGTATTCAATTTCACTTCGTTGTGATTTTGGTTTAGAAATTGGTTTAAATGTTTTTTTTCGCACCAATTGGCAAGTTAATTCTGTTAACAGCAGCTTATCCTGCAGTCGAGTAGTTCGATAAGCCACTTTCGTGACTTAATGTACGGTTGAAAATCGTACTCAGTTTACTGTTAGCACGTCTCAAACTGAAATATTTTCCTGTATGCGGTTAATTTTAAAGTGAGCACTTCCCATCACTTACAGTAACTAAACAAAATTGTTTATTGGGCCATAGATGTAAAATTTTGAGAGTAGTAAAATGTTTCTACTATAGTTCTTACTTATCATGAAAGTTTTCATACCTAAAGCAGTACAAATGAAGGCAAAATAGTTCTAAGAAAATTTTAAGTACTGCTCAGTTTATCGTGAACAGTCTATACCTACACTACACTCGTGATTCTGAGAACATAACTCGGGTTATCTTGAAAGGCTTACTAATTTTTCGCCTGTTTTTGTATGTGTTGTGGCTAACCCACGGTCGTAGAAGTACAGATCTGGACACTCGCCTATCTGCCAATGTATTTTGCTTAACCCCTTGTTGTTTGGCTGCAGTTCGTCAAGTTACCGAGAGTGCTATAAGTTTTTGGCGCTGCAGTTAGGGAGGTCGGGCTCAAACTCCGCCCACTTTTTTTCCATTGTTAACATTATAAAGTAAATAGAGATCGCTGAAGCCATGTTTGAGGATTGTGAGCGAAAGAAGTATTTCATAAATTGATAAAAAATACGTTTTGATTATTTGTTTATCTCAGTGGGAGGGAAGTGGACGGAGTTCGAACCCGATCGCCCGGATTACAGCGCCAAAACGTACAACACTCTCGGTAACTTGGTGAACTGCAGTCAAACAACAAGGGGGTCAAGTTTCCAGGCGAGTGTCCAGACCTGTTCTTCTACGGCCGTGGTCTCACCTGAGTTCACATCCATTCGTGTCTCTTGTTATTTGTAGAGATGGGGAAATTTCGTGAATTCAATGACCTGCATGTTAGAATAAAATATCCTATGCATATTCAAGTCCCGACTATTAGTCAACTAGCTGCTACTCAGTGAAATAGCAGACAATGGACGAATAGACGGGGCTTGAGTATGCATAGGATATTTGATTCTAGCATGCAGGTACCTGAATTCGCGAAATTTCACCATCTCTAGTTATTTGTATTGTCGCCGTCGTTCATCTATTTGGTGCCTTTTTCCACCAAAGACGTTATAAAATAACTAGACTATTACACTGCTCGTTTGTTAAATGACCAAATTGAACGCTGACATATTGCAGCCGGATACGGGGAATTGTGTACTTTAACAGAGGTGGGGGTAACATTTTTTTTTTCGACAAATAACTTTGATATAGGATAATGCATGTTATTGACTGCAATATGGCGCCGTTCAATTTGGTAACCCATAGAGATAGGCCGTCAGCATTGGTCGGTTTTGCATCTCTTGTTTTTCTCACACCCTTTTATTCGTTGGCTTTTGTTTTCTTGTCTGTCTTTTGTTATTGTTTTTTTTTTTCCTTCTTTCTCCAGTCGACTAAATTCATTCCACTTGGGAATTAATTTTGTGTTGTTTTGAATCTGTTTTTGTCCTTGTGTCGTCTTCTAGGATGTTACTACATTCCTTTCAGGAATTGTCTGTTATATTTGATGCTGCTTACTAGCTTTTCTTCCTTTGTTTTTTTTATTGTAGGTTTTCTGCAATACGGCAACATTCACCAACAATAGCGTATGTCTAAAAATACTGATCTGTTTATAACACGAACCCATTACAGGAATCGTTCAAAGATCACATAACTCGGGTGATTATTCAAGTGTCAGGATAGGGAAGAGTTTAAAAGTTTCCCAACAATAGAATTATAGGGAGAGTAACAGTGACGTAATTAACCTGCGACTGCAGTTTCTACTCATCGGAGGCTCGCTCGTTACATAACGTCGTTGATTTTATGAAACTTCCTTTGTGCCAAATTATAAATAGTATATTAAAGTTATGTTCTCTGTGCCTGTGCTTGTGCTACAGTTTACACAGATGGATAGAAATTATGCTTTTATGACATTTTACTGTAGTTACTAACAAATATCATAACACTGTTAGTGTCTATATGTTTTTTGTCTCCCCTGAAAAAAATTTATTTTAACTCATAGAGGAGATTCCGTAAAATCAGTGACGATAAGCATAACGCTATGTCTTAGGAAGAAACATTAGCAAGATTTTTTTTTTAAATATGTGTTTGCTCTTATGCCTGCTTCTCTTCAAATAACTCTTAAGGGATTTTTTTTTCCGTAAAGGTAAGATGTTAAAAAACGCCACGTTTGACATTAGTCCAACCACTTTTCAATAAATATTAAAAAATAGGTACCATCATTGATTAAAATTACATTATTCAGACTTCGGTGCAGAGTGGGAAAAGGGAAAAGTACATCCTGATATCTCTAATTCACCCTTTTGAGTTTTGGTTGTTTCAATAACATCATACTGATATACATTTAATTTGTGCGCCATTGGACTACGAGTAAGATCCGTTACCTGCAGTATGTGCAGTATAAGTTTGCCTGATTTTGGCATTTCTCTTCTGAGAAAGTTGTCTGGTAATTCCATTGAGTTGACCTTCAAGCCTTCCTGACTTGCTGGATAAACAGGTTCTTCTCAGAAGATAAATGTCACAACTATGCAAACTTAAACTGAACAAACTATAGATGCGCAATTTTAAATACATTAAACAAAGCTTTGCGGGACGATGAGGATTTGGACTGCATTAAGAAAGTTTTGAGAAAACTGCTAAAGAGACTAGGGTTTCGTTGGAAGACATATCTGTCGGCCTGGTAATGGCCCTCAGTCGGCCAATTCTAACACAGCGAAAGCTTTTATAAAAGAGTCCGTCATTCTAAAACTTTTTTTTAACCAATACAGAAGGGGTAATTTCGACACAATCCTTTGGTTTTGGATGTTTTCACAGAGAAGTTTTCCAATTATTGAAAACAGCGAGGGGCGTGACTGCTATCTAGGGTCGCTGAAAAGTAGGTGGCGGGGGGGGGGGGGTTGGACAAAAAGGCCAGAATGCCCCAGGTCCCTTGCCCTAAAGTCTGAGAAAAAATAGATTCATTTATTTTTCAACTGTAAAATACGTACATATTAACAGTGATACTGTGTTTATATGTCTATAAGAATCTGTAACATACTTTACTATGTTATTTATGCTAACAAATTTACCATAATTAGAGACGTAGTCAGTAAATATTTTTCTTGCAATTCTAATCTGACATTAGAGGCCACAAACACTTTTATGTCCCAGGTCTCCATAAACCTTGCTGCGGGCCTGGTATTAGCATGCTGTTCTTGTGATAACTTTATTTGTATAAGTATAGTATGTGTGCATACATATGTTTGAGTGATTTGAGCATGGTTGAATGAAGGGATGTTTTCCAGCCATTACTACATTATGCAGTCCTTGCGTTACATCCGTATTGCGTTCGTGTAAATCAGGCTGACAATTCGTAACCTTGGTTTTGAGGGGAGGTGTCGGTGTGGTCACACACTCTACTCCGAGCATTGGAGGGGTGGAAAGGAGAGGGCCAACGTTCGCACAGCGATAACGTATACTGTTCAGATATAACTTGCCGCACTATGACATGTCGATGGCCGAATTCAAAGTAAAAAGTACCCAAGATTCCCAGTTTTGTGTAAAACACATATAGAAAGATTTCCGTTTCGCCGTAATATCTGTTAATTAAAATATTTGGTTGGTGTTAATGTGAAGCAAAAATGCAGAGGCTACTATTTAGGTGTTCAAAATGTTTATAATCTGCCTTTGCTGAAATTATCACACTTTAAAATAACATAAATACAATTCCTAGCTCTTTACTACCAATCAGAATAAAGTACCTGTTTAGTCTTTAAAGTTATTCTTTGCATTTGGTTTGAATGTCTATGGAATTGTAAATAAAACAAGAACAAGGAAACTTATATTTATCTACATTTATTTAGAAAGATTAAAATCTAACGAAATATTTAGTAAATAATATAACAACCATCGAACATATGGTCCTCCGGCCACGGATGTTTAATGGTAAAGAAGATTAATTTGTTACATATATAACTCACATAATCGACTTACGAGGGATCTACAAAACAAGCTAAGTCTAGTTTATATGTTCTTTTTCTTTCTATTGACATGGATTATAAAGAGAAATCCATGTTGTTTAAAAAAATCAAGCTAATTAACGGAAAATTGAGACGAATGCAAATTTTCGTAGATAAGCATATTACTGGTTCTAGTGTATGTAAAATGAGGTTGAGATTGGAGGCTTTACCTCAATTAATGCATGAATATGATGAAGTACAAACAAAACTAGAGATGATTGAAGATGACACGTCAGATCAAAATGAAAATGACAGAGAAACATTTGAGAACACATATTATGAAGTATTAGGGCAGGCTACATTGATTGTCGAACAATACACAGAAACTAATTCAAATCTGAACAAGGTCTGTTCACAACCAACAAGTTCATTTAATAATACACATTTAAAATGCCTACAGTTAAGTTGCCTATATTCACCGGTAATGTTACAGAATTCAAACATTTTAAAAATACATTCACAAGTCTAGTTATTCATAACGATACTCTAAACGAAGTTCAGAAGTATCATTATCTATTATCTTCTGTCTCAGGCGAACCCCATAGACTAATTGAAGCCTTGACAATAACAACTGAAAACTTCAATATTGCATGGAGCATTTTGTGCAAGGCATACGATAACCCAAAACTCATTGTCTCAGCTCACGTCAGGCAACTACTATCCTTACCAGCAGTTACAAGACACTCAGCATCTGATTTAAGGTGTTTATTAAGTCAATTAATAAGCAATCTCAAGGCATTAGAAGCATTATATTTAAATTTGCCACTGCATGAAGTTATCATATCGCAAGTAGTTTTAGACCAGCTTAGTGAACAAATTCGCAAGGAATGGGAGATAAGCTCACCAATCAATCAAATTTTACCATTAAAGGATTTATGTGAATTCCTCGAAATTAGGTGTCAGGCGTTAGAACTCAGCAAAACCAATACAGTAATTTTATCAGAGAGTACAGTTCACAAGAAACAAAACTCAATTGCGAGACAAGCAAAAAATGTAACACAAACATATGTTACAACTGACAACAGCTGCATGAAATGCAATGAAATGCATGTGTTACATAGGTGTCCTGACTTTTTAAGCGAAAGCATCCAACAACGTACTGAATTTGTATTTGCTCACAAACTTTGTATTAACTGCTTGAAGTTAGGACATATAGCAAAACAGTGTAATTCAAACTTTTGTCGTAAATGTGGCAGAAAACACAATACATTATTGCATAAAGATACTAAGAGTTATCAAGCTGAATGTGACGCCAATGCTGTACAAGGCAACAAAGATAGTGAGAATTCAAGTAAATTTCCACAGTACTGTTCCTTAAATGTCAAAAAACACACTCACATTCTACTTCCCACTGCTATAGTGAGAATACATGACAATAATGGAAGAGAATTCATTTGTCGTGCATTGTTAGACTCCTGCTCACAAGCACATTTCATTAGTGAATCTTTGGTTCAGAGACTAGCTTTGAAGAAATTTCCTAAAAACATGCCACTGCAAGGAATAAACAATGCCAGGACAGATTCAAGGTATTGCACCACAGTTCATATAATGTCTAGGACAACAGATTATTCCACAGATATTGAATGTTCCATTTTACCACGCATTTCTCGAAATGTCCCAAGTAACCACATTACTAGCCACGATTGGAATATTCCAAATGATGTAAATTTAGCTGATGAAACATTCAATCAACCAGGGAAAATTGATCTTATTGGAGCAGAGATCTTCTTCCAAATTCTTATACCTGAACAAAGACAAAGATCGGGTTATCCAAATCTCCACAACACTAAACTCGGGTGGATATTAGCAGGACCACATATATCGTCAAGTGTAAATGCAAATCAACAAACTTTCTTTGTCAGAGATGACACTAATCTGGAACAACAACTTAAAAAATTCTGGGAACAAGAAGAACTTAATAATTCACCAAGGTCAAAGGAAGAAAGAGAATGCGAAGAACATTTCAGTCACAACACTTCAAGAGATGATACAGGAAGATACATTGTACATTTACCATTCAAACAGAATCCAAGGCGACTTGGTGACTCATATCAAATGGCGTTGACAAGATTTCTACGTCTTGAACAACGCCTAACGAAACATTCCAGTTTACATTCAGATTATATAACATTTATGAGTGAGTACGAAGCGTTAAGTCACATGCACATTGTAGAGAAAACTAAGGATAACTTGAAATCATGTAACTATTTGCCACATCATCCTGTAATAAAGGAATCAAGTACCACAACCAAAACTAGAGTGGTGTTTGATGCATCAGCAAAAACTTCTACTGGAATATCACTTAATGACATTTTGAAAGTGGGACCGACTATACAACAAGATCTGTGTTCAATTATTATGCGATTCAGAACACATGAAATTTGTTTCACTGCAGACATTGGAAATATGTACCGTCAAATTAAGGTTAGTCCAGATGACCATCAATTTCAAAGAATATTGTGGAGAAATTCAATGGAGGAAACAATCAGGGAGTATGAATTAGAAACAGTGACTTATGGTACTGCATGTGCACCCTTTTTAGCAACAAGGACTTTGCATCAAATAGCTATAGACGAATCACAATGCAACCATATTGGTTCAGAGATTATACTTCGAGATTTTTACATTGATGATTGTATGTCAGGAGCACACACAATTCACGAAGCTTTGGTGATGCAAGAACAACTGATAAATTTGCTAAGTAAGGGAGGATTTACGCTTCGAAAATGGTGCTCAAACAATCCACAATTACTTGAAGCCATACCACATGAATTTCGAGAGACTCAACTGCCTTTGCATTTAGACAATAACGAAGTAAAAGCATTAGGATTAATTTGGCATCCAGCCACAGATAAATTTCAAATTGTTAATGATCAGTATTTTAAAAATGCTTCTAAAATGATTGTGTTTACGGAAAGAACAGTGTTGGCAGTCATAGCATCACTATTTGATCCTTTAGGCTTAATTAGTCCCATTATCATATCATGCAAGTTTTTAATATTACAAGAGTTGTGGCAAGCACAGATCGACTGGGACGAAGCTCTTCCCACAGAAATCTCAGACAAGTGGGAACATTTATGTGAACAAATTCCGCATGTACAGGAAATACACATTGACAGACATGTTTTAGGAAAGGGCAATTTGAAAGACCTTCAATTACATGGATTTGCAGATTGTTGCAATATTGCCTGGCAAGCCGGACAGCAAGACGTCCGAGTGGCAATCAGGTCAGCGTTGGGAAACCACGGAAGACAGCAACTCACCTCCCCCCTCGTAGTTGCACAATATCGAGGACAAGCTCGCCGATATAAGGCGCTGTTACCAAGCAAACTAGGTCTGTCTGTCTGTCGGTCGGTCGTCGAGCGGTCGTCCACCAGCACTCACCGCATCTACAGCAGTGCAGTTCTCCGCCGGGGACTCGGGCTCGAGCCCCGGCGGGTGCGTGCTCGTCCGTCGATGCCGTCTCCTCATCAATCCAGCTTCGGTAAGGTCGTCAGATCTAGTTATGTGGCAGCTACTATCATCTTAATATA
>PNEQ01133886.1:0-13696 GCA_003012365.1 Medauroidea extradentata
GTTTTGTATAAAGACTGTACATCGCTAAAAGGCAAAACTACTCTCAGGTTACATTGTCTACTTAATGGGTAACATAATAAATGTAAATAACAGTAAGTCTACTCACCTGTACTGGCAGTATAACAGCTGAAAAATAGGTTAAAGCACTGACTAAAACACTACTTTATACTTCACTGCATGTAACTTTCTCTGGTACGCAATCACGCTCGTTGCGACTGAACATGTAACGCACTCTGTTGATTGCTTTGTGTTGCTATCTGCAAGCTTCTGCTATCTAGCGGAGGACGTGAGAACTAGCTTTGTCCGGTACTGGGGGCTGTCCGATACTGGGAGACACTCCCCTATATATATCGATCACATAGCTTTTTATATAGCGACGTGATTTTTGTTTAGGATTGACGCTTACTAAAATACCTAACAAGCAATTTCAGGAATTTTTTAAATTCGCAACCTAAGGACGTGAAAAGGGGTGAAAAATGGTGAAAAGCGTTTTCTATTAATCGTCGATATATCTTGAACCCAGAGGGCTAATGTTGTGTTTTTTACGTCAACGAGATACCAATAAAGTATTCTAAAACGTGATTCAAGGGGTTTTAGAAATTTATTCTCTTAGGTGGTGAAAAGACCTTGAATGTGTTTTAGATAAATCCTCGATATCTATCGAACCCGTCGAGATATACAATTAATTTTTGCTTCAGGATGGTGAAAACGTTTTACAGATTTTTCGAAATTCGAATTCTCAATACTGTGCAGGGATGATATGTTTTTTTTTTTTTTTTTTTTTTGTGAATGATCGATTTTGATACGACTGAATGGCCTAGCGATGTGATTTACACTTCAGTTGGATACTTATACAAATGTTTAAGATGTAAATTTAAAATATTTCGAAATTCGACACCCAAAAGGGTGAAAAAGTACAAAATTTGTTTTCCACAAACCCACGATATCTATCTAACCGGTAGCGATATTGAGGTGTTGTTCGCGTCAGAGTGATGCTCACGTAAATATTTTAAAAAATACGTGTGTAATTTTTTTTCTTTATAAGAAACGTAATTATTAAGAATAAATCTAAGTCGGTCAATATTCAAGGCGGACGATCCGAAAAGCATAAACGAGCAGTGAGAAACAACCTGTACAGGAGTTCCACTCTACAGTAAGTTATCGAGACGTGGTGCTGTACAACCTCTATGAGCACAGGACACAGATTTTTTTTAAATAAAATTTTATTTTCATGAATTATTTCGACGTTACATGACGCAATTGTTTGTTACTTAGGTCTAAATTACAGGAGGTTCTTGGCTCGAATTCCGTTAAAAGCCGCGTGCGAACGTTCAATTCTGACACACAAAAACTACAAGGCAGATCGAATTAGTGTAATTTACACGTAGTCTTTAAAAGGGGTAAAATTGCAGTTCGCTTTCCACTTAGGTTCCTCTCCAATATCAGCTGACGTATCGTCGGTATACTGCCAAAAGTGATTAAGCCATAAATGCTATTTCGTATAAAAACAGTATTAAATTGTAGATATTAACAAAACTGTGGTATGTTACTATACTGTTACACAACAGTACGAAACGACGAATAGACTTTAAACTTGGGCAATTGTTCGTGAACAACATATACATATTCCTAGCTTTTTTATAATTTTATCACATTTTGACTTTGTCAGATATGGGAGTAAACCGATGATATATAATCTCACTAATCTCAAGTTTGGGGCATCAAATACGTTTCCGCGAAACCTTTACCCACTGAAACTTTGTAATGGCAGTAAAGTTAAAGTGAATATTTTGAAAATATAATACAATTGAGGGCACCGTCACCAATGATTGTGCTCGGGGTAAACAGATGTATTTCATTCGATTAACCTCTTAACTAAGGTGTCTGTTACTACCCCAGGACCTCAAATTGGCAGGGCTATAAATAAGGCCCAGTATAAATCGCTGTTAGTGGCAGGGACAAACTTAAGACTGCTTTTCGCATGGACAGCTACAGCTACTTATCCTGCTGCAGAATTAGTTCAACTAGCCGCTTGGACATTCTAACACTTGATTACTGAAGTATCAATATTGCGTACAAAGAGGTTTTTCAATTAAAGTAAATATTAGGCTATCAGTTACGAATAATACTCACGAGCAAAGCCGTGGGGGGACTGCTAGTATATATATATATATATATATATATATATATATATATATAAAGTTATACATAAATGAACACTGGCTGACTGACGGACATATCAAACTGCAGCACAAACCGCTGAACCTTGCATCGTGAAACTTTTTGTGTGGGTTCCCCTCAGGTCGTAGGCGAGCGCCAAGAAGGGATTTTTCGGATATCGACGTCTAAGGAGGTGAAAAGTGAAGAAACATGTTCCGGAAGAAACGTCTGTAGAGTTCCAACCCGACGGCCTATCATCGTGATTTTTACTTTAGTATGACGCTCATAAAAATGCGTATTGGCTAATTTAAGGATTTTTCTAAATTCAATATTTAAGGGGGTGAAAAGACCTTAAATGAGTTTCTGATTAACTATCGATACCCAACGAATCCTTCGGGATAACGAGTTCGTTATCACTTCAAAATTTTGTTTACGTAAATGCCCAAAAGTCAGTATTACGGTTTTCTTTGAAATTCGACCCCCAAGCAGTAAAAAGGGTCAAAATGAAAAACAATTGGCTTATGTCGTGATTTTTACTTTAATTGGTTACTTACAGGACTCCAAGACGTTTCGAAATTTTTTTAACTAAGGGTGTGAAAATGTATTAAATGTGATTTAGATTATCCCTCTATACTTATCGAACCAATCGAGGTATCTAAATTCTCATTACTTTAAATTGATGCTTTTGTAAATATCCCTAGTAACATTAAAATTATTTTCCGAATTTGGCCCTTAACCTGTTAAAAAGGAGTAAAATGCGTTTTCGATTCACAATCGATATATATCAATCCCATTGATTTTCGTATAGCGACGTGATTTTTGTTTAAAATTGATGCTTACTCAAATACCAGAAAAGTAATTTCAGGAATTTTCGAGATTCGCCACCTAATGAGGGAAAAGAAATGAAAAGTGATGAAAAGTGTTTTAAATTAATCGTCGGTATATCTTGAACCCAGTGAGCTTATGTTGTGTTTTTCACGTCCACGAGACACTAATAAAGTATTCTTAAACGTGATTAAAGGATTTTCGACATTTACTCTCTTAGGTGGTGAAACGACATAGAATGTGTTTTAGAAAAATCTTCGATATCTATCGAACCGTCGAGATATAAAATTAATTTTTGCTTCAGAATGATGATTACAGAAATGATCGCAAAACTGTTTTAAGATTTTTCGAAATCCGATTTCTCAGCGCTGTGCAGAGGTGATGTTTTTTTTTTTTTTTTAAGAATGATCGATTTTGATTCGACTGAACGGGTTAGCGATGTGATTTACAATTCAATTGGATAATTATACAAATGTCTAAGACTTGGATTTAAAATATTTAAAAGTCCGACACCCAAAAGGGTGAGAAAGCACAAAACTAGTTTTTCATCAACCCTCTAATTCTATCTAACCATAGTAGCGTTATTGAGGTGTTGTTCGCGTCATATTGGTGCTATATATATATATATATATATATATATATATATATATATATATATATATATATATATATATATACACACACACACACACACTAGCCGGTCGGCTGCGGCGTTGCCCGAGTGAAATTATGTAATGTAAACAGTATCTCTGGATTAAATATGTGATGAAGGCATTTAAGAGCTAGCGTACTCAATAACAGTGAACTAAAATTTACTGTCTTAGATCAGTGTAAAGAGGGCGCGCAATATGCTCATATGATGTCATAGTAATTCCCATCGCAAAGTCTTGCACGGGATACGAACCAGTAACACCACCCCTTCCACACCACAAATTTTATAAAATACCTGAGTGAATGTTAGAGGCATGCCGTGGTAATTCTTTCGTATGTAGTGGCTACAGTCCAAAAAGGTTTTATTTATGAGTAGGTTGGCAAAAAGAATCGACTGTTGAATTATTTCTCCGTGATCATTCTCTTTTTTCGGGAGACTGTAACATTTGACTGCTTTTCACGTACTTAATTTTCGAATTTCATTAAAACCTGAATTTGATCTGTAGATATTTACATAAGCTTCAGTCTGATGAAAAAATAATCTCGATATCTAACGGGTATAAGCGAAAGAGATAATTATTTGAAATCATATTTTATTTTTTTAACATCTTTCAATGACAAATTTCGAAATATCCTGAAATTACTTTTTTTATATTTGCGTAAGATTTATTTTAAAGCAAAAACCATTTCAATATTTCCACTGGTTTAGGAGAAAAGTGGGATTAATGAAAAAAACACGTTTAATTTTTTTAAAAGCTTTCAAAGACGAATTTTGAAAAATTTTGAAAAATTACTTTATAGATATTTTCTTAAGCATCATTTTGAAAAAAAAAATCACCTCACTATCTGAAATGGTTTAGGAGAAGGATTAATGAAAAACACATTTTAAGACTTTGCACCCTCTTATTTTTCAATCTTCGCAATATCGAAAAATTTGTGAATATGCATTTCTTTGGGCAATATTATGAAGTTAAAACATTTATGATAGCATTCCCGGTTAATGAGATATCAAAAATTCTTTGAAAACACATTTCACCCCTTTTCACCCCCTTAATTATCCCCCTTAATTAAAAATACATTCTTAGTGGGTGCCTACGGGGCAAGTGAAAGCTTCCCTCAGCATTTCATGGTTCTAAGTCCAGCGGTTAGGGCTTTGCGTTGATGAGTAAATGTAAGTTTTTTTTTTACTTTATAAGATAACGTGATTATTAAGAACGAAACTAAGTTGGTCAATATTCAAGGCATACGGTCCGAAAAGCAGGAACGTGCAGCGTGAAATAACCTATACAGGAGTTTCACTCTACAGTAACCTATCGAGACGTGGTGTTGTACAAACTTTTTAAATTAAATTCTATTTTCATGAATTATTTCGACGTTACGTGACGCAGTTGTTTGTTACTCAGGTCTAAATTCCGTGGAGGTTCTGGACTCGAAATCCCTTAGAAGCTGCTTGCGATCGTTCTCTGACGCACAAAAACTACATGGCAGATAGAATTAGTGCAATTTACATGTAGTCGTTTAAATGGGGTAAAATTGGTGTTCGCTTTCCACTTAGGTTCCTCTACAACATCAGCCGACATATCGTCGGTATACTGCCAAAAGTGATTAAGTCATAAATGTTACTTTATTTAAAACAATATTAATTTGTAAATATAAAAAAGATGTGGTAAATTACTATACTGTGACACAACAGTACGAAACGACGAATAGACTTTAAACTTGGGCAATTGTTCGTAAACAACATATACATATTCCTAGCATTTGTATCATTTTATCTCATTTTGACTTGGTCACCTTGGCAGCAAACCGACGTTATATCATCTCACTAATCTCAAGTTTGGGGCATCAAATACGTTTCCGCGAAACCTTTACCCACTGAAACTTTGTAATGGCAATAAAGTTCAAGTGAATGTTTCGAAAAAATTGTACAATTGAGTGCACAGTTACCAATGGTTGTGTACAGAGTAAATCAGATGTTTTTCATTCGATTAACCTCTTAACTTAGGTGTCTGTAAGTACCACACAACTTCAAATTGGCAGGGCTTTAATTAAGGCCCAGGCGAAGTCGCTGTTAGTGGTAGGGACAAACTTATGAATACTTTTCGGGTGGACAGCTATAGCTACTTATCCTGCTGCAGAGTTAGCTGAACTAGCAGCTTGGAAATTCTAACACTTGACTGAAGTACCAATCTTGTGTACAAAGAGGTTTTAAAATTAAAGTAAATATTATCAGTTGCGAATAACAGTCGCGAGAAAAGCCGCGGGGAACTGATAGTACACACACACACACACACACACACACACATATATATATATATATATATATATATATATATAATTCATTAAATTTTTATTTTTATACATGCACTGCAAGCACGCATAATTTTAGACATCATTATGTCTAAAAACTACACACTTAATTTGATATCTGAATTTAAATTCCACAAACTCTCAATGTTTAACTTAAACCTCGTGCAGTTTAACATTGAAAACAGTCACAATTAGACAAGAAAATCTCGTCATCTGCACGCATTGTTAATCGTCATAACCGGACATTCAACAATATATTTTTTTTTTCGGAGAAAACGAAAGAAATTACTTTTGTGATAAGAAAGGCGTAACATAAGAAATCAGTAACAGAAATGAGCGAGCGTATGTATAGTGTTTACAAATATTATTTTTATTCCTTCAGTCGAGTTACGAGGAACGAAGAAATGATTGAGAAATACTGTGGTAAAGGTAGTGTGTGGCCGACTAAGCAGAAACAGCAAACAATAGGTCATGCAACTAGTTTGGAGCAAGTAGCAACTATGAAACACTTTTCAACCGCTGTACTGCAAGAAAACAGTCAGTATTACATTATTTCCTGTTTGCTTGCTTGAATATTGTATTTTTCGCATTTTAAAATTTTTTAAATTTTGTGACTGAAAATTGCGACCAAGTTTTCTTTGTTGACCTTCATTTGTTCGCCTTTTTAGCCAGTTTTACGAAAGAACGGTAAACAAGTAGTTCTCACTCTGTACCAACATATGAAATCTCTCCTGAAGTCTAGATTAATGTACCACAAATTTTTGTCTGCGAGGACAGTTTATGATAAAATTTTCGCCATCAGACTGTGTTTTCTTTGCTCTCTGCTCATGAGAGTCTTTAAAAACGTTTCACCGTTTCAATGAAAGCCACTTAAACTTTAAGGTGAAAATATTATGTAAACATTACTGTTCTAGCGTTAACTTTTGCAGAAATAGGCAGTGTTGCGTAATTTTTGCTTGAAGTACTTTAAAATAAATACGTGGACTCTAACAAAGTAAAAGATAACTATTTAAAATAGAACTTAGTGCAAAAAAGCAAAGATTCACCTTTCTTTCAAGAATTTTTTTTTTCGTTCAGCGCACATACTTAATTACAAGGTTTTGTTGTCTTGCCGTACAAGAATTGGTTTTAAGGATATCCCAAGTGCAGTGGGTCAAGCACATATGACTGAACACAAGACCTGCAGAGCATCAGAACAACAGACTAATGTACTGTCCTAAGAAGCCAAACTCAGGTCCACTCTAATAGCTCAGTTGATTTTAATTACCTTTGATTAACTACTATCGTAAGCTGTACTAGTTATTTTTTTATCTCATTAATGTGTCAATTTTTTTATTTTGCTTAAGTATTGATGTAAAATTGAATATAGTGATTCACGTACTTGTTGCAAACCGGCCTTTGGCTGAAATGTACGCGGGTTAACCAATAATAAAATTAATCAGAAGTTCTGTGCGTTAACACTTAATTTCATGACACACACAACGCACGTTTCTAAATATTCACAACCAAGGGAATACTGTTAAGTAATCTAAGAGTAGATGGTCAACTGTCCTTATGAACAGTTTCCTTCTGAACTGAAAAATGTATAGTTAGAAACTGGGACCTTTCATTTTAATGTTAGAGTAACGATTGGTATGGTTGGTTCATGTGTTATTATGAAAATACTTTCAAATTCATCATAAATATTACTGACATAATGATAACCTGCTCTATTAAGGCAGCAGTTACATATCAAAATTTTAAGACTCTAAAGTTTTACGTTGCAGACTGCTGACGATCTAATGCGAATAAACAAGCTAATTAGACATAAGTCTTGTTTTAATAGCAATTAGAGACCGAGTTTGGGCGTAAATTTTTATTTTTTCTGTGTTCGTAACTATAATAAGCACTGCAGTAGACTTTACTAATACAATGCACAATGAGGTAAACGTGAAATGAATGTTTTTTTTTTATTTGTAGTTATACAAAGACTGTGCGAGAGTTCACTGCTTTATCAGTAAGATAAGTTGACTTCTGATACGCTGACCATTACCATTAATTAATATATACTAAATATGCCCGAAAAAAAATAAAGAAATTGTAGCTCTGACTAACCACGTACCATGTAAAACTTACCTAGACAGTGGTCAACAGTCTGCAGAAGCACACTTTCGCTTTCGCTAGCTGTTAAACTCTTGAGTCCAGTGTTCTAAACACAACTGCAATGTAGGGAATGTATTGATCAACTCACACAATGTCGTATTTCTCAAGTCAGTAATTTTCTTCCCACATCCTCAGACACTCCCCTCCAATTACGTGTCAATAGTTGTATGCCTAGTCGAGCGTTGTATTTTCCATCACCAACCTTCAACAGTACATGACTATTTCCGTTCACGTCATCCGTGTTGAGTGTGTATGACGAGTTTATCGTACGATTAACTATATACACGTCGCTTTAAAAAAATATTTTTTGAGTTTCAACAAGAGCCAGATATCTAATATAATTGGATATTAATTTGTTCTGTGTGCGAGAGTGTCTTTAGTTTAGGTGTTTGTGTGTGTGCATGTGTGTGTAAATCGTTGTATAAATGGACGTATCTTCAGCAACTTATTATAAAATGTTTATTACTGAGCTAAGTAATATTGAAATACCGATACTACGGCAGGGTTTTGTGTCGGGGTGACCATAGCGCTCCCGAGAGCGCTTGGATGGTACATCGTGAAAAAGTGTTTGTACTTCTACAAAGAAAATCTTTGGAAAACCAGATTCCAAAAATAATTCCTTCTAAAACTACAAAGGTTGTGTATGTAAAAAAATACTAAGTATATATTTGTAAAATTACAAGGGATAACCCTGTGGTTGTACAAGCAACAAGGAAAAAACTAAATTTTACATACGCGTTTTATTTAAATAACGATCCTAACTTAAATATTAAAAACTTTTTTAAAAAATAAATATTACATGAAATTATCATAAAATAAAGTTTCAAGGAGGCGCTCGGAATCGAAAAAACCTCTTTCCCCTACACCACCTCGACTACGTTACTATTATATTTTATTTTATTTTATTTTATTTGTATATATTCAATGTACATTAAGTTTAGTGATCATCTTTTTTTTTATTTTTTACTAGAAGCCATGCACTCGTATTGAAAAATCACTCAATTCCATAAAAATGCGCTACAAAATTTGTGATTCTGTATAACTGTGTAATTTCCGCAAGACTGTGATTTTGGTAGACTAAAAATTTTTCCTATGCCTTTATTGCAAAGAAAATCCTTGTAACTTTATAAACAAATCATTTTACATGGGCAATTTTTGAACATTTACAAATTTATTTGTAACAACAAAGAGATGGCTTGTCAGTTTTACAGAAATATTTTAGGGAAGGAACTGTCAGTATAAGTACAAAGAATTATTTTGTAGTATTACAACTTGTACCTTTGTAACTTTACAAACAAATGATTATACAAAGAAAATCTTACAATTATTTTAGAATGTGTTCACCCTAATAATTCCAGCTAAAGTGGCTACCTGAGTGGACGTACTTTGCACGTTCAAGGCCTATAAGTGAGGAAGTGGTTAGGACCACATAACTCACGCATCACGTCTCACTCTAGCCTATAAAATTCGAAGTGTAATAAATCACTATAAAATTACTACACGCTCTCGCTAACCACTACATATAAAAGTTGTTATAAATTTTTAAACAATTTTGGTAACGAAACTCACATCCTATAGTAGTGAATTTTTTCCAAAAATATTTAAAATACAAAAATACACTAAACTAAACTTAAAAAAGGAAGCATTCAACACACATTAGTGGGCTTTAAACCTTATTTTCATTATTCATGCTTAAAATAGTACAAGTGAAGTACTTAAATATGTCACTGAATTATTACAAAGCAATTATGTAAATATAAATAAATGTGGGTCGGTATTTCTTACACGAAATTAGAGTATTACTGTGTAATATATAAAGACCATTCCGTCTTTTAAAAAAATGGTTTACTGAGTGTGACAAGCTACCAAGCTTTCGTCATTAATACGAAAATTGTACTTTGGAGAGACAGAACAAGTAATTGAGCTATAATAATCTTAATGTCAGTATTTCCTTCCAGCATCTAGATACGCCAGCCGGCAGTTGATGCCGCCCGTGATACTGATAGCAAAACATAACTCTCAACTCACTCACTGCCCAGCAGTTTTTTACAACATTTGTTAACCGCGTTCTATCATCAATTTGCAAAACACATACATGAAGCAACTGACATGACAGCAACCACCATTACATAAACATATACAATTATTATGTTAAAATCGAAATAATAAATATTACACATGCTGACCATGTCACCAAGAGTACTGAGTTTGATGATTTTGGTCCATTAAGAGTTATTTGGACGATAGCGATCGATTTATTTTCGTTTGAGTACGGAAACGGGAAGGCGATAAGTCGACTCCAATACGTGCCCTTAAACATATCTTCACCCCTAAGCGCAGAGTACTAACTAGCGTACAGTGATTTCGTAGAAAGTGTTTTTCGATGGGACTTCAAGCGGTGACACTAATATTTAATTTGTGGAAAGTATGTATTTAACTCCAACGCAGGTGTCTTATGATTTTGTTTTACATTTACGGCTGGTATTTTTCCAGCTACAACAGTGTCAAAAAGAAGTCATTTTTACACATTTAAGGAGCTGGCAAACATATTTATTTACAAGCGGACACAAACCAAATTTGAAGTAGGCCTATATCTTCTTTTCGAGTACAAAAGGCATTAGAAACACATTTAATAGTTATAGATAAAAGAAAAATTTTCGTAACACGCTACAGCGCAGCTCATGCGCCAGATTCAACTAACACTTTAAAACCTTCCTCGGTTATTTGCAGAGAAAATAAAGACATTAATGTTGACAACTGTTCCAGTAGGTGTTAATAGTAGCGAAATAATAAGCATGAATTTCTTTCTTTTCTGAATACTTAGGAACCCCGTATTTAGCTGTAGTCAGTCCCACGAGCGTGCAACCTTGGTGACGTCCAAAAACACTGCAAATCTTAAAGGCGGATTCTCGCGAATCTAGGGCCCGTCCACCTCTCGTGACGGCCGCAACTAGAGTCTCCACAAATAATCCGCGGACGACGCGAATATTCGCGCTAGGGGCACAACCACCTCTCGTGGTGTCCGAACAGCGAGTCTCACAAATATAATACGTGGACCCCTGCGTATTCCCGCGGTTCGGGACGCAGCCACCTCTCATGGTGTCCGGATTGCGAGTCCCTGAAACAAACCTAACCGACGCGCTCGCGGTACTTTCCCTAAAACTTCCCCCATTTACTCCCAACCAATCACAGGCTCTGCGGACGACTGACATAACTAAAAATGGTCTTTCCTCCGCACTGGTTTAATATGTCTTTTCTAAATTCATACAGCTTAACGTTGACACACACACACCAACTTATATACACAATTTCAACTCTCTACGCTAACTAATAATAAAGTTAGTATTAAATTTTACTGCAGGGGGTAAGTGAAGCCACGCCCCTGAGCTGACCTACTTCTCGCCCCTTTAGCCTTGGTTCCCACACAAATTCAAGGCTGTGTGCTAGCTTTCGTCCTACATTTCCAGCTTTCTCTTTCCGTCGGCGTGAAGGGTTAAATAGCTGTGACACAATTCAAAATACACCTCTCCAACCCTTCGCCTCTGGCCAATATACAAAACTAAATTAAAAATAAATTAAATTTAAAAAAATATTACGATTGAACAAGATTAAACACATAATTCTGATTAGAATGAAATGTCAACTGACTCTGTGCGACAATTCTATCACATTTTGCATTATTTGCAATGAACATTACATTTAATCAAAATGAATGGCAAGGAGGCCTGTTACAACATAATGGCACACAATTACGAATACAGTAAGGCTTATTGTTACGAAAAGTGCCCTAGCTATGCTTATTTAAAAATTAATTGCGTAAAATGAAATGGGAACTGCTTACAAAATGGTTCCCATATAACTGCCATATTCTTGTTAATTTTTCTGTTGTGTCTACTAACACTCTACAGCCATGTTTGTAAATCCATTTGGACAAAATTAACACAAATAATAGCAAGAAAAATGTGCAGCGATATTAATCACAATAATCACACTGCGATAAAAAAAGGCAAAAGTCACGTTGCGATAAGAATTGCAAGAATTTCGCCATGACGAAAATCTAAAAAAAAGTTCCGCGATAAAATACGCAAAAACCACGCTGCGATATAAATTGCAAAATCGCAAAATATCGCGCTGCGATAAAAATCGCAAAATACTGAGCTATGAAAAAATCACAAAATTTCGTATTTGTATCGCATCGCGTGCGATATATCGCAATATCTCACAACCCTAAATCTCACAAGGGTAGTCCAGTCCCGTCGGCATTTGCTTGCCCTGGTGAATGGCATTAAATGATGCCCGAACATCGGTGAGCAGTCCGAATGAGAAAACAAATGGTGGAAAAAAAGGGGGAGGGACGACTTGAGATCCCCAAGAAAACCTGCCGATCAGCAATATCGTCCGGAACGATTCACATATGCGAAAATCGGGTGCTAACCCAGCTGGTAATCGAGCCCGGATTGTCTTGGTGGAAGGCGATTGGTATGACCAAGTCGGCTGCCGTGGCACCCGACCACGTGCACTGCTCAGTGTACAAGCAATGGGGCCACCAGCAGATTATGCCATCGGCTAGAAATTATCCTGTGATGTATATAGCATTATCCTGATTTCCTGGGTATTGTAATGTTCACGGATAAAACCACGCAAACACTAGAAAGTCTTCAGAGCTATGTAGATTTCTACATGTTAAGCGATTCCAATCCATACGTAAATGTAATGAGAGGATAACAGTGTCATTATGACGTCAACATTTGGGCCAGCTTGGTGTTGGCCAATGTTATTGGCTCGTACTATTTTATATTTATTTATAACTACTCCGAGTTATTGAAATTTTAATTCAGGGGATGTATGTGCAGTTCCTTTTACAGCGGTTATCACAAGAATAATTATGTGTACGCAGAGATGTCCAGGAACAAGCGTATATAAGCACACCGCGGGAATTCTGGGCTAAATTGTTAGTGGCAAAATGTTGTACGATTACATTTAAGATGAACAATGTGGCAGCTTACCATGGTAGTTCACTATTGGGCTCCACATAGGTGTAACTTGTTCTGACCTGAGTATTATGGGTGCAGGTTCAAATCCCGAGTAGGCCAAACATGATTCTACATCTACTTAACGTAACATACATAAAATAATACCTGACCGTGGATTGCAAGAAGTACTGGCTCCGTGCAATGTTGCCACATTGTACACGTAAAATATTGTTGCACAACATTTTGCCACTTCCGTTTTGTCAGCAATTTAGACTATGAATCTTCGCGTGGTGTTCTTATTATACGTATGGAAATCATGTGTATATTGTTACAATTTTGAGAGCACAAACTTTATATGTGGGCAATTCCCATGAGTTCTTTGGGATAGAGGTCTTATAATTACAAATAAAACAGTTAAATTAAGTACTGTATATAATAGATCACAAAGCTACGAAATACACAAAACAGTAATCAACTAGAACTCTCACAACACAATTAGTTATACACACAATTACTCCTGTGTCACAGACACGTTAATTAACTTTGACAATTAAAGCACAAGAAAAGTCTACCATCAATTAATTAAACACTATAAATCACAATAAAATTCAGTCATATATCCAATCAACAGTATG
>PNEQ01133886.1:19030-48143 GCA_003012365.1 Medauroidea extradentata
AGAGTGCGGAGGCAGGCAGATGATGGTCACATGGTTTTCTCGGGCAATGTTTATCACGTCAATATTTCTCTGGTGCGAAGCATGTCCGTCTAAAATCAGTAACACAGGCGACTCTGCAGATGGTTTCGTGATGTTGACGAAGTGATTGAACCAATCTGTGAATATTGGAGTTTGAATCCAACCTGATGCATGGCATGCTCGCACGGATCCTGGTGGAGCTCCCTTGATAAGCTGTTGATTCATATTTTTTCGAGGAAATATGAAGAAAGGAGGCACGAATTCGCCTCCAGCGCTCATACACAAAATTAGCGTAATTAGAGCTCCCCGTTCTGCGGATGTCAATGTTCCTACTTGACGCTTTCCTTTTAGGCCAACAATTCTGGGTATTTTGCTTTGGACGACTGACAGCCCAGTTTCGTCAACATTGAACACTCTGTTCGGAGGGAACTTGTAGTGGTCATAAGTTTCCTCTAATAGGTCAAAAAACTTGTTGATTTCCTGTTTGTTGAAACCTTTTGCTCTTGCAAATGATGTCCCTGTTGGTTTCAAAATAGACAGGACATTTGCATGCCTTCTCAAAAACCCATATAACCAATCCTTGCCTGCTAGACCAGAACTGAATGGATGATCAATATTATTTCTAGTGGCGAGCTGATACGCCATCCTTCTTACATCTAATTGAGTAAGGCCATAATACATTGCTTCCATGTCTACAATATATTTTACTAACTCATATTCCAAGTCTTGAGTAAAAACAGGCTTACGTCCAAGTGTAGTAGACGCAGCAGTTTCAGGACTCTCTGTTGTGTTGGAAGCAAGTCGAAATAAAGTGGTCCTCGGTACTCCGAAGGTTTTCGCCGCTTTCAGGTAACCCATCTTCTTTTCCTGGACAGCCCTAATAGCGCGTGTCATTTGCTCTTCGTCCCATAGCTTTCGTGGTTTACAGCTTTTTTTCCACACTTTGGTCTTCCCCATATCTAAAACAAAAAACAAGATGAACCAATTTAAAAGAGAAACGAAATGTCATTGTCAGTAACAAAACCTGAGTGATGTTAACAAACCCAACTATAACCTATCAATTACACTACAAAACTATCACATTCCATACATTTCATACAAATTTTATATATTTCATGAGTAACTATTTGACAGAACGTATTGTTTTCATTTGTTCGGGTAATATGGGATACCTGGGTAAAGTAGTGGCTATTATGGAATACCAGCGGGTAATATGGTATAGTATTCCATATTGCCCTCCTGGCCATTTTGGAATTTGTAGCATTATTTAAAAGTTACAACACATTCCTACATATTTGTTTTTATATCATATTCTACATCGATCTTTGAACTATTTAAACACATACAACATCATCCTTAATTAATTGTATATAGCATATAAATATTACTCTCAATACATACCTAATAAAGTTTTCGAAACAACAAATACTGACACACTACCACGGAACGGCTGTATATTGCCACTGACTGTTGCCGCGTCCTCCGAGGCTTGCTGGCGGTATGGGGATGTAGTTCAGGCGGGTACCGTTAGATGCCGACACTTGTACTGCGAGACACGGGGGTATTCCATGTCACCCGCATATTCCATAATACCCGAAGAAGTTCCTCTATTTACACTGAAGCTCACGACAATACACATTTTTCCTACTGCCTCACTTGTTGTCAAGAGGAATTTCATGGCAAAATATCACACATTAAATAGAGTTCCTTCTTTCAAAGTTAATAAGAACTTCAGTGGGGTACAAACATTGTCATAGAGACACCAACATTACTGAAAAAGTGTTAAGCTCTTACCATAACTTTGATGTTAATTTACTGAGATATGTGAACTGTTTCTTTACTTCGAAACATTTTTAATTATTGAACTGAAGAAGCACCAATACATACGATATGACAGATACACATATAGACAACAGAAGAGACAAGTCAATAGTTACAAAGCCACCTGCAGTAAACACCATCTTCCTCCTGGATGTCGGCAGGAAGAACTCCTTCAGTTTCTCTGTTACTTCTTTGTTCAAGCCAGGTTGTAGCAGGAGATCCTGTATTATACCTGTGGTCTTCCTTGCCTCTCTACTGGTGGAACTGCACGCCCATGTTACCACAGTAATTGGGCCAATGAAGAATATCGCCCACATTACATAACTGACGATCCAAATAAATTTTGTGTTACATTCTCCAGCTATATTGGAACTCGTCGTAAATAACGAAGCCAAATAAGTTATAGTTATAATATTAATAAAACACGTTAACATCACGAACGCCATCAGTATGCCGAAATAGGTATTGATCAAAGTTATTACAGTGTAAAGATTGTTGTGTACATTTTTAAGACAAGTTATTGTCCGAGTGTAAGTGTCATACTTGCATTCATGTGTTACCTTCTCACCAAATATATCCTCAATATGTCTTGCATGTCCCGGTGAACTTACCTGATTTGGTAATTCAGTTTGTACGCTTTGTTGTACTGTGGATATAAACTGATATGACGTTTCAATATTTTCACACATTGTCTGTAATTTCTGGTTTAAGATAGCAAACCTCTGTCGGACAAGCAGCACAATATTAACATAATTAGCAGTTATAATAATAAACATTATGTCTATTATTTTATAACTTAAGTCAATCCATGCCGACACATTTTCAATCACTACAGTGTAATAAGTATTGAGTGTAACGTAGATAGTAAACAATGGAATAAACAATATAATTGTAATTATGGAGGCTTTAGACCACTTTTCGTAAACTTCTTTGGCATTACTCAGTAAAGTAATGTCTACTTCCTCGAAAATCTCTAGTATTTTACGTTTAGTGCTCCATTTAGTGAACGTTGTTGTTCTTCCTACTACAGTGCTAATGAATAATATATGACAAATTACTGATAATATTACCCGGTTATAAACTTTATCAAGTAAGTAAACTGTACTTTGTATGGTTTCAAGAACAAAATTAATGTGAATAACACATGTCACTAAAATCCCCGCGAATAGGTAAGAGTGAGTTGTTCTAGGGTATCTGCGTAGTAGTTTTAATTTACCATTGTACATTTTTGTTGCAATTATGTAATCAGTATCCACGCCAAGTATTTTGGAAACCATCCACATCGGCTTGAGACAGTCGCAGAAGTTTGACATCTGAACGGCTGTCATGTCACCTGCAAATCAAACAATTAATTTTTGTCTAATATGTGTTATTATTAGAATATTTAGCAAGAATTGAAACACATATGTTTTATAATAGTTCTATAACATTCAGAATCTTTAAATTTGTATTACAAAAAAAATGCATAATTAGGGCCTAACTGGAAAAAAAATTTTAATGACACTGTAAGAAAAGCTACATTTGCTGTGATGTCAATATAATATATATTTAACCATCACTTTTTACATATTTCATCTCCTCAGGACACATCACTATGTTCACACCTATAAAAATATTACATGTATCGGTTATGGCAACTTCTGAAATGTAAATAGGATCATCAGAATACAAGTACATATTCCATCAGAGTTCCAGAAATTATATCAAAATTTTCGTCTTCAAATAATGGTTATTTCATACAGTATGTTACAAAAAGGTACGGCCAATCTTTTAGGAAACATTCCACACACAAAAAAAAAATATGTGATATGGACGTATGTCCGGAAACGCTTAGTTACCATGGTAGAGCTGAATTCCTTACATAACGTCAAATTTCATCGTAAAAAAATTTTGTACAGACACTGTTCCAATTACCCAATGGGATGTTTCGTTAGAATGTACGTTACTTCCTAAGATCACCGCCAGGTGGGCGACGTGACGGAAGGTAACCTGGACTGCATTGCGTCTCGTCAACTCACATGAAATGCAGGACTGGGAGCACACAGAAACAGACAGTACCAGCATTATGCAACACACGTCTTATATTAAATGTTCAAAATGACTTCCGTGAGCGAGGATACATGCATCCACCCTCCGCCGCATGGAATCCCTGATGCGCTGATGTATCTTTGGAGTATGGTGTATTGTATCACAGCCTTCCACGATACGGGCGCGAAGACTCTCTGCATCTGGTACTGGGGTTGTGTGGAATGTTTCCAAAAAGTATGGCCGTACTTTTTTGTAACAGCCTGTATATTATGGAGTATGGAGGAACTGATAACTTTTGTACTTCATAGCGTAAAATAATAAGAGCACAAATATAGTATTCACGAGTAACATTAAAAATATAATATATATTTTTCTTACATCAACAGAGACACATGTAGTAACTCTTTACGACTGATGAAATGCAGTTTGCTTGATGTCACACTATACAAACAAAGGGTAAGAAGTGTGGTAAAATAGCATGAATGATCCTTCTTCCATTTCGATCATTTAAGGCAATACGCATAACCAAAAGAATATAGGAAAATTTTATCATAGAATTAGAACATATGGTTGTCTGCTGTGGAACTGTTAATATGTAAGGCGGCCGTATTGGATTCCGTTATTCGTCGTGTTCTGCAGATATCGGATTTTCTTCCGTTTGATCTTATACATTCACTTTGATATGTCGTTGGCAATTTTGTTAGTGTCGAACACATTATGGCTTTCATTTTGTGACGATCCTATTTTATTGATACTTTTATATATAGAAATTACTGTAGTTTAGGTTAATTATAATGATTGATTGTGATGAAAGGGCCTTTATTGTCATATGTAACATATTGCCATCCATTTTAACTTCAGTATTGATTGTGAGGGGTCTGTGGGATCCTATGATAGGCCAGTATAAAAACAGTAGAAAATATGACTATTACTAATATTATCACAGAGGTATCGTGTCTGGTATCGTTTTAATTTGTGGAATGTCACATACACGAATATACTAGTAACATTAAGATAATTTTATGTATAATGATTACAGTTTTTAAGAGTGATAATTGTCCGCCGGTCTGGCGACAATAGAGCAGTTGATGAGTGGGCCGTACCACATGCTATTCGAGAAGGGGGGCGCCCGACACCCCACCCCCCTGTCGCCTTGCCATACAATCCTCTCTCTTTCTCTCTCATCTACACATTTCTTGTCCTTTCCCCCTCCCCCAACAGACCCCGTGTAACGTACGTAATTTGAACTAGAATTATATTAATTGAAGATAGCAAGTAGTAATTAGGCTAAGGGTTTTATTTGTAATTGCTGTGAGAATGTGCTCATGTTTAAAATGATTTTAAATAAATACGGAGGCTTCCACAAGGGACGCACGCAATGTTCGGGCCAGGGCTTCGCTCTGATTGGTCGGAGGAACCTACCTGCCCCCATTAGTCTGGTGGGGCGGGAAGTGGACGCCACCCAGGAGAGCAAAGACGCGAGACACGGAGCACTCAGAGAAAAGTCGCGAGAGAGACGCAATGGAGTCTTAAGACGAGCCGGGTGTGTGAGCTCCGGAGGACAGTTGTCAGGATCTTCGTCGTCGGGTTTGTTAGGACGGTGGACAGCGAGCCCGGGGTCACCGGAGTGTGGACTTTTGGAGTGATCGCGGCCGGTACCTGCAACATAATTAACGTCGTGACCGATCAAAAGCCGCCAGAGGAAGCCCCTATTCTTTTCGTCGAAAGAAACTATAAGTATCTACCTCTCGTGACGCAAACCGCAGTGCGTGAGTCCCTTAGGCAGATTTAAAAATGAAACTCTTGTTTTTTTTTAATTTCAATTAGAGCTAGCCGGGCATACTACAACATTACTTAATACGAACCCAATCATCCAACATTAATCACGTAAGAGACCGAGCATCGACACCTCTTACTATAACCAAATGTGGGTCACGAACACCATCGCAGGACGTGGCAACTTGGCGCACCAACTCTGGGCTTTCGAACCGCACACCCGGGAGAAAGACTCTTGTTTGCAAACACCGGTGAGATACTACTTCGGTGAGGTTGGGACTTGTGTTGCGTGCCGGAACGGACGTGGTGGAGCTGTTAATCCCGGTTGCCGCGAATGAGACATGGAGAACTGTACGAGTGATATCGCGGAGCGCGGCAGGCGACGTCTAACAACGCCCACGGAGTTGTCGACGGTGAGTGCAGCGACGCAGAGACACTTGACGCCTGTCCCAGGCATCGAGCGAGGACCTCTTGCCTCCGAGCCTCGGCGGCACGAGGGTCTCCATCCAGGACTGAGGCGCAGGGGTTCGTGCCTTGACAACGGCGGCAGCGCAGACCTTCATATTGGTGAGCTGAGGTTTCCAATTAACCTATTTACAGAGTTCCAGTCAAAGCATCGGGGATCATCGGCAGCTGGATTTGTCGCAGTTACGATGTTGTATTTTCTTCTGCGTTGTGTTTCCTTCTGTGTTGTGTTGCGGTGCAGCGAGTATATATATGCATGCTAGATGGTCACTAAATTTTAGTAATTTTTTATATTTTTGTAAATTATGTCAATAAAGGCCACGAGTAGCCATTGATTAGAGCTAGCCGACTTGCCCTAGTTAGTAATGGAGGGAGACAGTAGGTGTACTGATGAAGGGGATATACCTTTGAGTTTGTTATGTGGGGGAAATAATATGTTGGCATCGGAGGAAAGTTCAGGATCACTAGGCGGCACGGACGGTAACTCCGGTAACTCCGTGAACGGCAGGGGAGACCAGGAAGGACAAGGGGGTAGTGACTATTCCCGGTCAACACAGGCTGTGTCGGAAAATAGTTCACAGCTTCAATGCTTCATGCTGCAAATTCAGGCACAACAATCTGGGCAGTTGCGGCAACAAGCTGAGTCGTCGCGGTAACAGGCTGAGAAGCTAAAATCAGAACTTATAGAGGTAATAGACGAACGAATTGGACAGTTTGACACTAGACTGCAGGAGGTGGAAAACCGACTGGAGAGACAGGGAGAGGAGAGATATGCGGCAGTGACAGTAGAAGTTAATCGTGTAGGGAAAGAAATTGACCAACATGCAGCAGTATGTATAGAAAACAACCAGGTCCTAAGGGAACAAATCGCAGAACAAAATGCAGGGTTAATTGAGCTGGTTGACGAGACTGTCATGCAGATAGGCCGCGTCCAAGAGGATGCCAGGAAAACGTCTACGGAAATCGATGCATTAGGGCAGTGGGTTTCAGGGCTCAAAAATTGCCAGGTCGGTGTGTCTGCGAGAGAGGCGACGACGGGCGTTGGACGCGCCCAAGAGACGTCAGTCCCCAATATCGATCGAATGGTACCGGTTTTTTCAGACAAAACAACACACGCCCACTCCGTCCGATTTATTAGGCATATGGATAAGTATCTGAGGAATGCTTGCATACCCGACACACTCAACGTTGAGCTCTTTTTGTCGAGGCTCATTGATTCGGCCGAGACATGGGGACACCGCATGTCTCATAAGTGGGATACGTATATCTGCAATGCCGCGACGTGTTCATAAAACGATACTGGTACACCCTCGAACAGGACACCTTAATTCAGGAGATTTTTTAAGGTTGGTATAAGCCTGACAGGGGGGTCAGTATCGCTGGTTATTTGCTTATTTGCGCGAGTTAGTAGAGGAGTCCGAATTCCTGGACACACCATTTTCAGAAGAACGCCTTTTACATTATCTCATAAGGTACCTCCCGCGATACATGAACGAGGTGGCAATAATGGCTGGGGATAACGACTGTGGCTCACTCATTGACCTTGCGGAAAAACTGGAATATCACTCTTACAGTCGGGTGAGTTCGGCGGTGAAGGGCAGTGGAGTAAATTCTATAAACAAGGGAGGCGAGGACGAGAAACCGGAACGAAATGACACACTAAGGGACAGGCAGGGCGACCGTGAACCGGCGGCTTACAGAAGGCTTGGGGAAGAAAGAAAAGGGGTTCGGGCCACCGCGCCGCCAGATGATGGCTCACAGATCCACGTGGTACAAGTACATGCATCAGAAAAGTGGTCGGGGAACTTTTAGGCTCCCGGGGCGATATCCTCCCGCGGTCGGGGCGAGTCAGTGACAGTAAGGACCTTAAGGCGTTGTATGGGTGCGAAGTGGTGATGGATTTGGATGAGGTGACCGGACCGGAGTACACGGAGGAAACTCCCCCTACTTCGTGGGTAGAACCCAAAAAATCCCCCACCTTCAGTGTCAGGATTGGGAACGAGGTGGTAGAGGCAATCATAGATACTGGGGCATAGGTTTCCATCATAGACAAAGTGTTTATCGACGATCTGATGCATGATGGACTTGGTAAGGAAATGGCGTTTATCCTGGTAACTGGCGTGACATTAATTGGGGTAACCGGGGCCCGGAATAAAACAGTAAAACATCAAGTAGTGGTAGATGTAGATATACAGGGTGTGAAATTCCCAGTAAATTTTCTCATCGTGAAAGGATTTAATGTACAATGCTTGTTAGGGAGTGATTTTCTTTTACGGCAAGCCGCGCAAATTGACAACGAAAAGCGTGCCAATTCGCTCCCAGTGGGAGAGAACAATTTCTCGTTTCAGTGGACTGAGGAAGAGGGTACGAGAGGTGGTACTCCTACATGGTGAATGGTGGTGGAACAAGGGGTAGATGCAAAAGTAGAGACGGCTTCTTACAAGAGTGCCGCGCGAGAAACGATCGGGGACCGGTGCAAGGAAAGCCACGGTGAGAGGAATGACGAGCTGTCACTCGACCAACAGGTAGAGGTCCGCAGAATTATTGACTGTCACGGTAATGTATTTTCTGAATGGCCCGGGAAGGTACGGTCGTACGAGAGTAAATTTCGCATTAAGGGGGATACACCATTTGTCTGTCAGACCTATCCTGTTCCCAGAGCGGCGCGCTCTGCAGTCGAACGTGAGTTGAGAAGATTGCTCCAGGCAGATATTATAGAAAGAAGCAACTCAGAGTATGTGAATCCATTAGCCGTAGTGCCGAAAAAGGACGGAAGTGTACGGATTTGCCTAGATTCTCGCCGAGCAAACATGCTGATAGTGCCAGAACGTGAAGCACCGGCGCCAGTAGACGAATTACTGCAAAAATTCGCCGGGTGCAAATATTTTTCTCGTCTTGACCTAGTCGCGTCATATCTACAAGTCCGACTTCATCCCGAGTAAAGGAAGTACACCGCTTTTCAGTACGGCGGACGAGTGTACCAATTTCGGCGGTTACCTTTTGGCATAAATTTGAGTGTATGCCATTTTATGAAGGCACTAGAGTCGGTACTGGGGCTGGAGGTAATGGAGTTCGCGACAGTGTACGTGGACGATATAGTTATTAAGTCCGCGACATGGAGTCAACATGTAGATCAGCTCACACAAGTTTTGACGCGTCTAGAGCAAGGCGGCATGAATGTGAATCGCGAAAAGTCTACATTTGGCAAAAATGAGATAGAGTTTCTGGGGCACCGTGTAGACAAGGAAGGCGTACGGATAGACCCGGAGAGGGTAAGTGCGATATCGGAATTGCCACTGCCACGGAATAGGAAACAACTCCAGAAGTATTTAGGTGTATTAAATTACAACCGGAAGTTTGGGCGGGACTACGCCGATTTAATTGTGCCGATGCAAGAACTCCTCAAAAAGGATAAGTGGCAGTGGACTGAAGTGGAGCAGGCAGCATAGGACACGATCCGAAAGAGGTTGCGAATGGCACCGATACTACACCACATAGATTGGACCCGCGATTGCATAATATCGTGTGATGCGTCGGGGATCGCGATAGGCTCAGTACTGTACCAGTTAGACGATGAAGGGCGGCAGTGTCCGATCGCATACGCGAGCCGTAGTTTGACAGAGGCAGAACGCAACATGTCGATTACTGAAAAAGAAATGTTGTCACTTGTGTATAGTTGTCAGAAATTACGATACTTCATTCATGGATGGCGGACGTACGTAAAGACGGATCACAAAGTGTTAGTATATATGAATAATTCAGGTTACTGCACGGACGAATAACCAGGTGGGTGTTAGCTCTGCAGGGGTACGACCTTGAGATAAGGTACACACCCCCGTCACAACAACTTGTCGCAGATACGAATCTCGCGGTACCCGCACGATGTAACGATGGTTACGAACACTGGCCACAAAGAATTTCAAGTATTTGGTATGCAGAAACTCGTTCAAAATGTAGGAAAAAATGGAAAAACGAAATTGTCAAACAACAAACTGATGACCCCGCGATCGTCGCGGTAAAGAGAGAATTGAGTGAACAAGGGGAAACACATCTTATCCATACTAAATTTGTCATGTGGGAAGACGTAATTTTCCGTCAGTCACAAGATGGGCGTTGGCGAGTGTGGGTACCATCTGCCACGGTGGATGATATAATATTGGAGTATCACGTGCGAATCGGGCACTTTGGGGTAAAAAAGACATTAGCGGCCATTAAAGAACATTGTTTCTTCTCAGGGATGCACCGCAGTGTGCGAGACAAACTGCGCTCCTGCGAGACCTGTCAGAGGACAAAACACATAACACACCCGCTCCGAGGTGAGGTCGGGAGTGTGAGGGCCGTTGAGAAATTAGAGATAGTGTCTGTTGACCTTCACGGGCCTTTAGTGACGAGCCGAGGGGGTTTCCGAAACATTGTAGTGGTGTTAGACGTGTTTTCAAAGTTTGTGAAACTATATCCACTTCGCCGCGCGATCGCGAGTACAGTCACATCCAAAATAACTACACAGTATTGCGAGGAAGTCTGGGTGCCACGACGAGTCTTGACAGACAATGGTCGCGTATTTACAGGGAAGATGTGATGTGAAAGCACCAAAAAGAAAGGGATAAAAATAAGTAAAGTATCACTCTTCCGCCCGGCCTGAAACCCGGTCGAGAGAACTATGCGCGTGATCAATCGCATGTTAAGGATTTTCTGTCAGAAAAAACATGCCAGCTGGCCGATGTACGTGGAAACGATAGAGATTTGTATTAACGGAACTGTTTCGGAGGCGACGGGAACTACGCCAAACGAGCTTATGTGGGAACAAAAGCCGCCGCGTTGGATTGAAAAAGCGGTGTCGTTTCCGATGCAGCCGCCCGTGAATGTAGCGCGTAATGTCGCCGTCGCCCTTCGCAATCTGGAGCGGAGACGATAGAGGAGGCGACGCCGGCACGACAATAAGACACTGGATATCCTCAGTGTAGGTGACTGGGTATTAGCAAAAGTGGTCTCCTTATCATCAAAGGCCCAGAAAAAGATAGGAAAGCTAGTGGCCCTTATCAGGTAACTCGTACGGTAGGAATCAGTGCCTATGAGCTAAGAGACCCGGACAGCGGGAAAATAAGGGGAATCTTTAACATTGATCGCCTATGGCGATATCATACGTAAAGCCTTAAGGGTAATGACTGGTGTTGTAAATAGTTTCAGTGTTGTGTTGTATAGGAACTTCGTCGTCATTTTGTAAGCTAGATTTTAAGTTTGATTCTTTCCAGCTGTAAGAAGTAGTTAGCCCAAGGTCTGTTGCCAGGGGGCTGGTTGGAGACATTTTTAGACATCTGGTAAGTTTCTTCGAGGGGGGATTTGTAGACTGAGGGGTCGTAAGGAACAAGGGTAGAGGAGCCAGCAATTCATTAAGGATGAAACTTTAGGGGCGTTTCGCGCCATGTGGTGTCCTAGGAGCTGGACAGAGCCGGGAAATGTCACTGAGGAACTTTATGACGGTCAAGCTCTTGTGTAGACACGAGGTCCTTAGAGGAAATTAGAAACACATGGCCGGCTGGCTAGCTCACGCATGACCCTCCACGACAATGGCTGCAGGCGGCCCTGTCTGGCACATGGTAAATAACATCGACCATCATTATGACATTGAGTGCTCCGGAAAATAGTGTGGGAAAAAAATATAATGAAATCAATAAGAGTGATGTTAAAACGTGAAGAGTATCCGACCTAAACTTGAAATGAAAAAGAACAAAAATCGTGCCAATGACGTTAGAACACTTGCGATTGGACACATCGCACTCAAACTAAAGAGAATCAAATCTGGCAGAAACTTGTGTTAATCAGTTGTATATTTGAGTAAGCAACATAGAATTAATAATTTTTATATTATGACCAAGCTTAAAATAATGTCTTTCTTGGCGGCTGACGAATCCTTTGCAAATAATCATAACTTCTATTTTCAAATGATCCGCGAGGGTCATGTGAAGGCCCTATTTTATTGATACTTTTATGTATAGAAATTACTGTAGTTTAGGTTAATTATAATGATTGATTGTAATGAAGGGGCCTTTATTGTCATATGTAACATATTGCCATCCATTTTAACTTCAGTATTGATTGTGAGGGATTTGTGGGATCCTATGATAGGCCAGTATAAAAACAGTAGAAAATATGACTATTACTAATATTATCACAGAGGTATCGTGTCTGGTATCGTTTTAATTTGTGGAATGTCACATACTCGAATAAACTAGTAACATTAAGATAATTTTATGTATAATGATTATAGTTTTTAAGAGTGATAATTGCCCGCCGGTCTGGCGACAATAGAGCAGTTGATGAGTGGGCCGTACCACATGCTATTCGAGAAGGGGGGCGCCCGACACCCCACCCCCCTGTCGCCTTGCCATACAATCCTCTCTCTTTCTCTCTCATCTACACATTTCTTCTCCTTTCCCCCTCCCCCAAAAGACCCCGTGTAACGTACGTAATTTGAACTAGAATTATATTAATTGAAGATAGCAAGTAGTAATTAGGCTAAGGGTTTTATTTGTAATTGCTGTGAGAATGTGCTCATGTTTAAAATGATTTTAAATAAATACGGAGGCTTCCACAAGGGACGCACGCAATGTTCGGGCCAGGGCTTCGCTCTGATTGGTCGGAGGAACCTACCTGCCCCCATTAGTCTGGTGGGGCGGGAAGGGGACGCCACCCAGGAGAGCAAAGACGCGAGACACGGAGCACTCAGAGAAAAGTCACGAGAGAGACGCAATGGAGTCTTAAGACGAGCCAGGTGTGTGAGCTCCGGAGGACAGGTGTCGGGATCTTCGTCGTCGGGTTTGTTAGGACGGTGGACAGCGAGCCCGGGGTCACCGGAGTGTGGACTTTTGGAGTGATCGCGGCCGGTACCTGCAACATAATTAACGTCGTGACCGATCAAAAGCCGCCAGAGGAAGCCCCTATTCTTTTCGTCGAAAGAAACTATAAGTATCTACCTCTCGTGACGCAAACCGCAGTGCGTGAGTCCCTTAGGCAGATTTAAAAATGAAACTCTTGTTTTTTTTAAATTTCAATTATAGCTAGCCGGGCATACTACAACATTACTTAATACGAACCCAATCATCCAACATTAATCACGTAAGAGACAGAGCACCGACACCTCTTATTATAACCAAATGTGGGTCACGAACACCATCGCAGGACGTGGCAATTTATTTGTATAGGTTATATTTTGTGAATTCTTTATGTTTGTGTGTTTATTATTTTCAAAGTCAATTTTTTTCGTAATTTTATCCCAGCAATTTTCTTTTGCTGCAACAACCATTTCGTGCTTGACATTTTTTTGTGATGACAATCATTTTGTTTTTCCAGCGAGCTGCAATCCAACAAACACAAAGAGTACAAACCGGAATCGGGCCGACTTCGGCTAGCCGGAAAAGTAGATAGCTGGCCGATGTCTTTTGCCGGAGTCCAGCCGATGTCGCTTTTGGACCAACGGCAAACAGTTTGCCGTCAAGTCAGAAAAACACCGTACCGATTCCGGCAAGATGTCAAATAGACATCAGGCCAACTGCGGTTATATGTCTTTCAGGACACCAGCTTGATGAAGGCTTGACATCTGTACAGTCACTGAACCGACGACTGCTGGATTTCTTTCAGGACACTGGACAGTCAACGGCCAGCTGTATTTTGGGACACCAGAAAAGTATCAGCCGGATGTCTTTCAGGACATCAGACTGGCAGCTTTTGGATGTCTTTCAGCACGCAGTACCAGCAAGAGTTGGATGACTTTCACAACACAAAACTAATGGCCTGGACAGCTACCGATAATATATCACATAGCTGTCTTGCCGTTAGCAAAGAAGATGGAGGGCCGGTGTCATAAAAGCAACAGACCATTGATGGCTGAGTGTCGGAAAAGACACCGGGCCGTTGACGGCTGGGTGTCAAAACTTGGAGGACAGAAGATGGCCAAACATTAATATAAATATATTTCAAAAAAATTTCACATGCATGTTAAAAATGTTTTCTCTAGTGTTTCGTCCACGTCACCATGTACCTGATGTAATCATACAGTATTAAATTTTGATGTTACATGAATGGAATGTGTTGGGCTCACTCGTAGTCCATCGTGCTAACCACTTTTTTCTTTTGTTTTATTAAAAAATGTTTGGTACAATGGCAATCCTAACGCCTCGCCACTGCACCAAACATTACCCCCCACCCCCTTTTAAGTTGGTTAATTAACACATTCCCCAGTAACTTTGTATTGTGTAGTTGTCGTTGTAATTGTAAGTTGTCTTCTGGCACACAGACAAGACGAACACAAACACCCAGTCCTGAACCCGAGGAGGTGGTTGTAAATGTCACCTCCCCGGCCGGGAATCGAACCCTGGACTCTTGCCTCAGCAGCCAGGAGCGCTAACCACTGAGCCAAGTGGCCGGACACCACTACACCACACCACCTTGTTCGAATTTACACATGAAACATATCAGCAAGTAACTGTTCAAGGCATACTGCTGATTTAAGGATGAGTTTACAGACAGGTAGTGTATACTGGGTTTGCTTATTGTTGATTAGTATTCTACTTAACACATAACCATTGTAGTGCTATGTGTCAGTAATGCACTAGGAAATGAATAATTTATGTAATAATAACTTATTTTATACACAAGCTGTTAACCATCAAAATGCAATTATCGTATCCGTGTTCGTTCAAAATTTCTAAAGTATCATTAAAATTTGCTTAAAAATACCACAGGTCAGTATCATTCCCGCGACATACAACCACTGTCTGAAAAAGTACGCCGTGACATTAATGGCCTGATCTTTTCTTGCCTATATATTTTATACGTCCTTAAAAAGACAGCAGGCTGGAATTTTTTTCGAGATAAAATGAAAAAAAAAGTACACTGAACCGTTAATGCCCCGGTATCTTCTTGCCAATATCTTTTAAGTGTATTTAAAAAGACAGCAGGCAATTATCTTTTTAGCGACAGATAAGTGATATTCAGAAAAGGAAACCAGTATGTTACTGACCCGGTATCTTTTTGCCAATATTGTTTAACGGTCCTTAAACAGACAGCAGGCTGGAACATTTTTCGCGACACATCTGCTGTCTGAAAAAGGACACAGCACATTTTAACTGTTTGGTACCTTCTCGTGAATCTATTTTTACTGTCCTCAAAAACACAGCAGACTGGTTTATTAATTTTCGTTACAGATAAATGTTGTCTGAAAAAGGACGCTGCACAGTTAACAACCAGGCATCATCTTGCCAATATAATTTAGACAACCTTAAAAAGATAGCAGGGTATTATATTTTTCGTGACATTTTCTCACTGTCTGTAAAAGGTCACAGAGCCGTTAATGGCTCAGCATTTTCTTGCTCATGTAATGACAGCGGGCCGGTGTCTCTTTCGTGACAGATGGCTGCTATCTGTAAAAAGTCACTGCACGGTTAACGGCCCGGAATATTTGTGTCGATTTCTTTTTAAGTGTCTTGAAAGGATAGCGAACGGATGTCTTTTTCGTGACGGCTAATGTTATCTACAAAATACATCTTACTGTTAACTGCCTGGTGTCTTTTATCATGTTGTAGACACTTGAGTACAGTTTGGACAACGGGCGGACTTCTTGCTGACAGTTAACCATCACTTTGTGTTTGCTAGGGAGTGTCATTAAACTGACATCTTGTGACTGTCTATTTAATGACAGTAAATATGTGTCTGGGAAAAGACATCATGCCGGTAACGAGCCGGTATCCTTTTGGCGATAGTTTGGTGAGTGTCATGAAAAGGACATCCGCAGGTTGTCATTTTAATGACAGCTTACCTGTGTCTGGAAAACAACATCTTGTCGGAATCGGGCATGTTTCTTTTTGACGATAGTTAGGTGAGTTCCATAAAAAAGACATCCAGTTGTTGCCTTTTTAATGACAGTAAATCCATGCCAGGGAAAAGACATCATGCCGGTATTGGGCCGGTATATTTTTGGCGATAGTTGGGGAGTGTCATAAAAAGGACAACGAATCAGTGTTTTTTTTTTCATGAAAGATGACCTGTGTCTTGAAAAAGACATATTGCCGGTAATGAGCCAGTAACATTTTGGCGATAGTTATTCGGGAGTCATAAAAATTACATCCACTGGTTGCCTTTTTTATGACAGCTTACCTGTGTCTGGAAAACGACATCTTGTCGGTATCGAGCCGGTATCTTTTTGGCGACAGTAAGGTGAGTGCCATAAAAAATGCATCTACTGGTTGTCTTTTTAATGGCAGCTTACCTGTGTCTGGAAAAAGACATATTGTTTGTGTCGAGCTGGTATATTTTATGCGATAGTGGTGTAAGTGTCGTAGAAAAGACGGTAGGCCACTGTCTGTTTAACAACAGCTAACATGTGTCTGGAAAAATATATATTGCCGGTAATGGGCTTTTTGCTACTGTTGGTTGAGTGTCGTAAAGAAGACATCTGACCGGTGTCATTTTCATGACAAATTGCCAGTGTCTGTAAATAGACATCATCACGGTAATTGACGGATATCTTTTGGTCATTGTCGGTTCAGTGTCGGAAAAATACAGCGGACTGCTGTTTTAAACGACAGCTAACCGGTGTCGGGAAAATTAACACGCGCCGATAACTGGCCGATGTCTTTTGATTCAAAATTGGTTGCGTGTCCGAAGAAGGACATCAGACGGGTGTCTTTATAGTGACTGTTGTCAGGTGTCTGGAAAAAGACAAAAAGCCGGTGTTGGCCCGCTGTCTTTTTGTGTTCTGCAAACACTGGAGGACAGTTCAGACAGCGGGCAGAAGTGTTGCCGACAGTTTGTGTTTGCTGGGTAGTGTCTTTGGTATCGGTCATAATTGTTTGCTTACTGCTTAGAGTGCCACTGATCGCCAACATTTGACTATCATGTTAGCTGTGAATAGTTAGCAGTCAACGAGAAAAAATGGGGAACATACGGACACATACGTTGAGCATGATTATTTATTCTGCTGAATGCTAGAGAAGCGAACGTTCCATGCATGCTGATGGTAAGAGTGATAATAGGCATTGCAATGTAAAATTCGTAATTAGTTAAAATATACTTCGGTCTGACAGAATTCGGTCCGTTGAACCGTGTGTTCTCGGAGGCTGTGATATACTACAGAATATGGCTCTCTAGGACGTATTGTAAACTACCGTTTTGTGCGACCCATCATGATCCTGACATGTTGTTAGATTGTTATGAATGCTGTTACTGATGCATCTCTGGATAATAAAAAGCGTAATGCACATGTTCTATGTAGCCAGTGAAAAGTGATCGACTATTACTTTACTTCGACCAAAGTGTTGTAATTAATAACTTATCTCATCGTGAAAAGAAAATAAGTGTTTCGACATGTTGTGACGCTCAAAAATGCTGCTTCACCTACCCTTTATATATTTACATAGGCATGGCCTGCCCCAGCTTTTGTTACTAGACACATGATCGAACCGAATGATCCACGGAAGCGTTTGTGTTAGTCGTTGGTAATGCGCGGTCGCGTTTTGAGGCAGCGATAATACATCCGACTTGACACTTTGAGAACATTTTAGAAGAATGCTTACTAATATCAGCCACTAATTGTGTGTTGCGAGGAGCAAGTTGTATTAGTGTAAAATTATCTGCCCTAAGTCTCTCGCATGCTACTGGTCTTAGAAGTGTAACTGGCGTCGCTACTAGTCTCATGAGATTTCAATTGAATACTAAAGCACTAACTTATGCGTTTAGACATACAGAATACCTGAAAGTGCGTCGTTACATGCGATGGTTTCCAGTAGAACTTAGCAGGCAGTGTGCGTAAATGGGGTTTCCTATAAGGGTGTCCACGTGGCAAAAATTCATAATTTTATGTTTGTACGGCATGATGTTCGTTTAATGGACGTTACTTGTCACTACATTTTCCACTCATAACCTTTTTTTAGCTCTCACAGTTTTTTCCATAGCAACATGTCAAAGTTAGAATTCGCATTTTACGGGAACATAGTAATAACAAAAACCAAGTGTTTTACTCTAACGAAATAATTTACACTGAAATTAGATATTACGTGCATCATGCTAAATATTTTTTAAAACATACAATAGTCCTTTGAATTTTTTTTTAATTTGCCGAAAATTAAGGAAATTGTCGTAATTTTCAGATTTTTTAAAAAAGTAAAAAGGAATTTCGTTATGTGTTCTTAAATATTTTAGCATATTTCCCATAGCATCTAATTTCAGTATAAATTATTTCATTCGAGTAAGACTCTTGTTATTTGTTATTACCATGTTCCTGTAACTTGCAAATTTTTACTTTATCATGTCACTGCGGGAAAAGTATGAGGGTTAAAAAAATTTTACGAGTGGAAAATATAGTCACAAGTGACGGCTATAAAGCGATCACTATGCCGTGCAAACATACAATTATGAATTTATTCCACATGAACACCCTAAAGCGTTGAACGTAGGCTAATAGTTACATTAAGAAAAATTTCTGGGGAAGCAGCCACAAATACGACACAAATAAATAGCACCAACGGTCAAAATCTATTAATGGAGCTGTATCTCTGTCCACGCGTCAGCTCTGAGTCCCTGGCGGTTTATTTTCTTTTCGTCCGAAAAAATGTAAGTAACACAACGAGGCCCAATAGCATGCGACACACTTGCTAGCCGTAGTCAAGTTATTAGTTGTAACGTGTTTTATACTGTGTTGCTGTACCTTATATGAAATTTAAGAAAGAAAATGCATACACGTCAGGGACTCAGAGCTGGTGCGTGGACGGTATCAGTTCTATTCAATTCTAAACAATCCTGGTCAGAATAAAAATACTGAGCACGCAAGTTTATAAAGTAATGCTTGGGAAACAATTATTAACGGCCAAAATTGCAGTTCAGATCACCATTTTCTGATGGCGGTATTGTCGCTTGTTTCCAATGAAAGGAATATTGACATATTGAGCTTACCTGTTTTTACTTAATATGTTTTTCCGCGTGCATGACGAACGCTTATTGCCTTCTTAACGCTAAATTTTTCTGTTGTTAACCTCCCTAATGGTTCTACAGATGACAATTAAATGTTGTATTGAGTCAAATCTAGCACCACTTGCCTGGGAATATTTCATGCATCGCCACTGTTGTCGGTGCTGGTTTGCAAAGTGCAGTTATCAAAAGTGGTGTTACTGGCTATATTAAAAATTAAAATTTTGTATAAATTGTTACGAGCCAAAGTGGAACGTTTGTATATATATATATATCAGTATACTTAATTACGTAAATTGAAGAAAAGGGCATTTGTGATTTTAGATACCTCGTGTCGGGTATCAAATTAACCGTCTTGACACGTTGGTACTGAAAATAATGGTAATTTAGTTGTATTATTAGATTTAAGTAGTTTAGGATTAGTTTAGTAATAGTACATGGAAATCAAGTGTCTCGAAGTCTGGAGAGGGGGTGGTCTGCCGTCACAAAAGGTCTGGGCCGACCGGCAGCCCCCTCCCCCTTCTTTCCCAACCATCCACCCGATCTGCCACAGCACCACTGTAACAACCTGGCAGTGGGGATTACTTTTATTTATTTTAATAATTATCGGTGTCAGTATAGTTATAGCTAATCAAGGAAAACAATATTTTGTAATCAATGGTTTGTCAACAGATGTGAAATAATTAAGCTTTGACAAACAAATAAATAACGGTCAAGGGTAGCGCGACGTTTCGCTCACGAGGGGCGGAGCTAGGTAGTCCTGGGTTTCCATTGGCTGGAATGCGTTCCCAAGGGTTATTGTACACTGGGGACTTTTTCCCGCCAAAAGTTAAGATGTGAGAGTCGTCGTTGAGATTTGAGGGAGAGAAGTAAAGGTGAGCGCGGAAGGAGCTGTTGGCGTCCTATCCGGCCACTTCGTCGAAATATTTCAATAAAATACATGACTTAAATATTTTCAAGGGTAAGCAGAATTTTATCTACCTCTGTAAGCGGCGTGGCGGTACGCGAGACTGATTCAACAATATTTGCATGAGTTATTATTTCTCATTCCTCGACTCAGTAGCTTGTGTTGCATTAAGGGGACCGTCGCAAATCATTCTTAACGAATTTAATTTTATAATTCGAAAAATTACGTAAAATACATCCTAAATGGTATAGTAATGCACAGTTACCTACCCAATTAAAATAACAAACAAATTCTATATTTACTATCTATCGTAGTTTCGAATAAGTTAACATGAAGTGTCGCGTCATATGACATTATATGCTACATTGCTTATTATAAGGTAAATCGTCCTGTGCAAATTTGTAATGTTCTATCATTTGACAGAAAAATAAAGTTAACAAGATAATAATTTAAGTTATTATTACAATCCCAGTAAATTAACTATCGGTAGATACATCTTATGGCATTTCATAAGCTCGATAATAATAAATGTATTTACCATGGAAGTATTAGATACATAATTCGTCTACTATAACCACCAACACAAGTAACGTGATGCAGATAATTTTATTTGTCATTGAAAAAATGTTATCTTATGAGATAAGTGTACGAAATTTATTACTTAAATGGTAATTCCGGACACGAACAATATAAAACCCTACTTTGTTGCCTTACGTTCGTATCATTGAATTTCTATAAATATGAACAAATATCTATCAATTTTATGTAAGACTGAATATTTCGTCTTTCATACAACTATTTACACGTTAAATATTCTCACATGCAAATAACTCATATGTGATTTTAAGCACAGTGCTTAAATATTGTTCAAAGATTTCTTATATGACTACCCGAAGTACGTTTATGTGGTAGCATGGGCCATTAGTTATTTTATAAGCACATTCATCGATTGTTACATTTTTCGTACCTTGGGACTGAGTTGTTATATTTATTACTTGACCGACTATCCTATAGAGGAGAGTCCTCTAGCCCCGGACAGTTTGATGTTTTGAGTGTGATTTCATATTTCATGCTAATTTTTATAAATTGATGTATGTTGCACGTACTCTATTAAATATTCAATAATGTTTCTGACAAAAATTATTTAAATGTGACATAACTAGTTAGCAGACTTAACTTAAAAATGTAAAATTTTACCTATTTTTTTTAAAGACTTGCCTGTAGCAATGGACATAGCAATTTCTTCAATAATTTGTTTATATATTGTCCAGTGTGTTCAAAAAATTAATGTTTGTTAACACTTTTGACTGTTTAAATGCTATAGGCATACTAACATGTTGTGTTTAATCATTCAGACGTAACATTAGCTCATAATAACATTATAAAAAATTAAAAAAATAGTTTTAAAATGTGCACTTAAAATAAACTCTTAATATTATATTGACAGATAACTATTTATAAACTATAGTAGATACAGAAGTTCTCATGGATTTTCCTAGAAGTAAAACATGCTTAGACACAGTAAATTATGTCCACAACATCAATGTTCGACGCTCAAAGACATCTATTACATTTATAGAACTGTGGTGCATCTTCAATGTTGCCACATATTTCATGGGTTCATTCGTTGCATATACGACACTGCATCCAGTCTTCCTTAAAACCTTCCCCGCACAATACACAGATGATCTTCTTTTCACCAGACTGTTCTGACACTGTTGCGACTTGATCAAACTTGAGAGGTTTCTTGCATTTGAGGCTCTTTCTTGTTTCCTTCTCAACTTTCTCATCATGTTTGGCTTGGAGAATTTCTTTAAATGGAGTAGATGCGAGAATTTCACTTATTTGTGCCTTCCTTTTCCAACTATAACGTCTACTTTTTCTGACATATGGCATAGAAGAGATTTTGTCTAAAATATCAGCAGGCTCATTCTACTTGGATCTGGGGTGGGGTCCACACTGGCTTGTGTTGTGGCTCTCTCGAACTGTATGATATCAGCTCGATTTTCTTGGTTAGCCGAAGATAATTCCACGTCTGTCATTTTTGAAGGTAAGAAGTCCAAATCGGAAGATTCTTGGGTTCAATGGGTGAATGTCTGAGCATGAGAGTTCTTTTTGAGCGATCTCTGGATGATAGACTTTGGTGTAGGCTTCACATTCCAGTACTGTGATGTTGTATTCATTTATTCGCAATCCAGTGTTCCTCCTCATCCATGATAAACAGGTTTCTGCATACAACCCCTTAAAAGGCCTCATAAATGACCTGTCGAGAGTTGTGAGATGTGTGGGGTGGTATTGAAAGCGTGTTGATATGTTGGGGTCTTGCATACAAAATAACCTTCAAATTCTTATGACTTCCGAGGCCATCAAGAACAAGAGAAAAAGGATTTTGCTCTCTCGGATGTGTATGTTTAGCGAAATTCCTCAACCATGTCAAAAAAATATGTGCATTCATTCAGCCATTTCCTTGAGCCACTCTATAACTCTCATCATGAGCACTAATCATAACCCTTGGTTCATGTTCTTTCGAGGGAAGATAAAAAACATGTGGAATACACTGTAATATGGCAATCATGCAAAACATCAGTGTCACATTCAGACTCCTCTCACCAGAAGTTAGTTTACCACAATGTATTTTCCCCTTCACTGAAATCATTTTGCTGTTTTCGTGGACAGTGGAGACTCCCGTCTCATCCCCACTGTAAATACGAGATGGTGGGAAATAATACTTTTCCATAAAATCGCTAAGTTTATCAAAAAAATTATCCACGTGTGGCTTATTAAAGCCCACTGCTCGCATCAAGCTGGTGGATTCAGCAGTTCTCAGTGTCAGTTCCGGATGTCTCTTCATAAATTCGTAGTAAAAAGTTTCCCTGCAATTTTCTTGTTTTGATTGAATCTGTAGTGAAGCTTCAAAGTTGCAACTAAATAGTAGCACAACTTCAGAAATTCTTTTCTGGAGGGCGGAATGAGCATGTTATCAAATTGCTTGATATGAACAACCAGTTGTACTTCATAGTTGTCTGAAAATGTTTTTTTTTTTTTTTTTCAAACCGCTCTAATTTTGGTGAAATCTGAATTTCCCTTCCGTTCTTAATTTTTATTACCCTATCTTGAAATGTACTCTTTGGAACACTAAATGTTTCAGCAGCTTCCCTTACACTCAAGTTGCTGGCTAGTACACTATCAACAGCTTGCTAGCTAGTACACTATCAACAGCCTGCTTTATGTCGTGGTCAGGCCAGGTTCCCCTGATCTGCCCCTTTTTCCTATCTCCTGACATTATCTGCTCTTGTGACACAATTTGCAAGCAGAAAAAAATTGACGACTCCTAAGTGTACGAAAACGGAAAACGGGCCTTTAGTATGTGTCTGATATTAGCCATGTAAAAAATAGGCTTCGGCCTCTTGGAGGGTAATAATTTAGAACCAAAAAATATTTTTAAATTTTAATCAGAGTTTGACACAATGGTTAAAAATTTAAAAAAAACTGGTTTAAATTACAACACATGTTGTGTAGGAAGCTTGTTTTTAATTTATATGGTTTTTAAATAATACCAATAACGAAAAGAGTTTTTTTCAGATCCCTCTCTTCTGACCCATTTTGTAAGTTTTAATATCTGTTACTGCAAATGTGAATGTATTACTGTCACCCTAAAAGCGTGGTAGGTGACGGGAAGAAAGAATTGTCAATAAATAAAACTCACTGCTGAGACAAGACTATTATGAGACGTGCTAGAAACGTTTTTGTCCAGTACTACGGGACATCAAACGTTCGATACTGCAGGACATCGAATGTTCGATACTGCAGGACATTGAGCGTCTGCTAGTAGAGGACACGCGTGCGACGGTAAAATTTCTCGCCAAAAACCGACTGTCAAGAATTTAAAATTAATACTGCGGAAACATGTTACTTAAATCACATTTAAGACCTAAATATACAGTATCCCAAAGTTCGCTCACCTAAAGCAACACAATGTTCTTCTGAATCTTAAACGAGGTAGATACACAAATATCTAACATCACAATGAATCACGCACTGCGCAAACAGCGCGAGTAACACATCACACTTTGATGGTGGTTTACGTACTCGGAGGATCCTTTATAGTGCGCCCTGTATGGTGCTACTATCTATCGGGATTCTTGTCAACTCACACTTTAAAAATGCCTTAACATATTTTTTTTGCATAATTCTCGGCAATATTCAGGAAATTTGAGTTAAATCTACACAATCCATAATGATCTTGTCAATTCATATTTGGAATAAAAAATCATTACTAAACACCTTTCATTACATATTTGACAGAAGTGTTATAAGAGTTTCAGACTGGACTGTCAAAGTGGTAAAATAAATGTCGTATATCCTCGACTGTTTTTTATAAATAATATGTACGAATGCAGTTTACCAGTAAAAATTTCTAAAATTGACTTACTTTTTATAAAGCAATCAAATTCAGAATCTTAATTTCAGTCACAAATATAAAATATGGTTATAGAATGTGATAAATCCTGTGTTGGTGTATGAGAAATGTTAAATTTATATAGTATCGTTAGCTTTACTCACAATTATAAGAAGCACATAGAATTGCATTTAATTAATTTGTGTGTTGAAGCTCATATTAAATTGATCAAATAATATTTACAATTTTCCAATGTTCATTTGCTTATAAAATTCCACGTGGCATATACGTTATTATTATATGGCAATGTTTCCTACTAGAAATAGTCATATAACCTGAGTTATTATTTATTTTATATGTTCAATTATTTGATAATTATATTTTACTATCCTTTCAAAGCAGCATGTATGTTTGCTTGAATAATAGTTTTACCATAATAAATTGGGCTAATGTTGGGGCAGTAGCTAGAGCACCTACCGCCCACCACGGCGAACCGGTCTCGATTACCAGCGGGATTATGCCTGGATTTTCACATGTGGGAAACGTGGCGGACGATACCGTTAGACGTTAGGTTTTCTCGGGGATATCCTGTATTCCCTGACCTCTCTTTCCGACGTTTCACCATTATAGGGTTCTCATTTCAAGCCATTCTTCGGGGCAGTTAGTCTGCAGTTAGTCTGTTTCAGTAATGTTGTTATGCTCTAAATCATATGCCGCACCAGTTAGACTTAACAACTGTTATGTCATGGGTAACTTCTTAAGCCATAAGGTGGAAAGTGCTTGTTGCAAACAGAGTGACTCCATTCATCAGGTAACACAAAGTTGTCATTGGAGACATGTACAACCACATGACAATCCAGCCGACTTGATTTCCAGAGGGTAGACATTGAGCAGACCACAACTTTAAATGTATTGTCCAAACTGGCATCAACATCAAGTACAAGAATTGTCTACCATAGTAATTGAAATGCAATAAAGACAACATACAAAGCAGTGAATTCAAGTAATTTATGCAATAGTTCCATAACCTGCTATAAATGATTTCCAGATAATGTTGAAACAATATTCTTCACGATTCCATCCAAAAAGACTTATATCTAGAGATTCAATTTGAATGCAAAAAACCACCATCGAACAAGATAACTGGACTGCTGGCAGTTGAAGAGTTACACAAAGCATTTCGAACCTGTTTGCGAGCCGTAAAAAATAATTATTCGCACAGTAACTGCAAGACATTCTGGATATCAATCCAACAAGTTTGAAAAGCCAACTAAGGGTTTTGATTTGATGATGTGTGTAAGTGGACGTCTACAAAATTGGGAGTTAAGTTATGACAACAAATACCAACTCATTTTTCCACCCAAGCACCACGTTACAAAACTCATATTTACAACTGAACGTAAACATCGTATATATTCTGGACCACGATTGCCGATAGCATCATTGCATCGAGAAATCTAGATACCTAACGTCCGTCAAAATGCGACTACTCTTAATCATAAATGTGTAATATGTGTAAGGCTCAGAGAAATGTGTACACAACAACAGCTAATGGTTGACCTCCCTGCAGCAACGATTCGGCAAGGACGTGCTTTTTTCAAAACACGTACTGAATTGCACCTTGGTTACTAAGGACCGGTGGGAACAGACGCAAAATGACAGTGAAATTTTACATAGCTGTTTTTCCCTGCTTGGCCACCAACGAAATACATGTAGAAATTGTTAGTTTCTTCACTTCTAATGCTTTTATAGCAGAATTACGAAGATTTATAGCACTTCGTGATCATGTTCTTAATATGTATAGCAATAATGTAACTAACTTCACTGGTGTCAACAAAGAACTACAGTACCTAAATCGAACCACTCTTCCATAGTTAAGACCCAAGCCAAGCATTATATAAATTTGCACCTTCTGAAAACGTCAAATGACACTCCATACCTCCTAGTGCTCCATATTTAAGTGGTTTATGGGAAGAAGGCGTACGTACGGTCTCTGAAGCAGCATCTGCACATGATGGTAGGGATATTACTTCTCGCCTTCGAAGAACTGACGACATTACTTGCTCGGATAGAAGCATGTCTTGGCAGTCATGTTAGATGATCCTAATTATCCTAGTTACTTCAGTCCTGGCAACATTTTAATTGGTGGATCACTCATTCCCTTCCTGAGCTTCATTTGCTTGATGTGCCTATGAAACAACTTTCGAGGTGGCAGCATGTTCAACGCACAACTCAACAAATATCATCCCGGTGTTCAAACCTGAATCGCTACCACAAAGAAACAAATCGAATATACCCACATCAAACAACAACCTTGCGATGGTGATCGTGATGAAGGGAAGAAAACTTGCATCAATAAGCATTAAGACTTTCAGTTGTCACAGAAACCTTTCCAGGTGATTATGGCTTGGTCAAAGTGGCAATGTAAAATCTGTAATATATCTAATGTACTTGCCTATATTACAGACGTAATTTTAACTTTAACTTTGAATACCTCGCTATAGTTATTATATTATGTTAATATTTGGTTACTTAATAACGTAAATAACTGTATTTAAATGTAATATGGCTGTTGACATTTTATCTATATAATTTTTTGTTGTAAACCACCTAGTATCGATTGTATGTGCAGACGGTTAGCTAGGAGATTTTGTTGTGAGTGCTTTGTAGTATTATGTGGTAGGAATGTTTGAAAAAAAAGTTCTGGAATGGACACGGGGAAGACTTGCTATGCTACATCGGGAGCCTAGAAAGGCCCGATTTAATACCCACGACCAGGATAGTTCGAGTTTCAGAGGTCTATCCTTGTGATGGAAAACTATGACGAACGGACGACGAGGACCTTAAGTGCTGCAGTAGAAGATTGTTCACGGTACTGTGACTTCTTTCTATAGCGACAGAGTCAGCGTGCACATCAGTACAAGAATGAAAGGATATAGTTTTGGAGAGACAATTTATACGATATCTGTACTAAGGCACGACTCTCTCGCATGGTTCTCGGTACAATTGCCGGAGGTAGTTAGTTGGTAATTCATCTACTTTGATTCTTAAATCCAGGAAATTTTCTGCTTTCCTTTTGAGCGTTAATATCCTTCAATTTTACCGACAGCCACAAACTATTAAATTTCATTTTTTCTCGTATTACAATATTATTTTTATTTATTAGTATTGTCTCACGTAGATGTTTTGAGAAATTTTCTTTCCTTTTCTGTAAACGAATCCACTATTAAATTTTCCCTGAAATTCTGGGATTGATTTAGGTAATGGATGTTAAACTTAATGTAATGTCTTTCTCTGCATGCATCGGTAAATCTATATATATAAAAATGAAAGGTGACTGATTGACTGACTGACTGACTGACTGACTGACATATCAAACTGCAGCCCAAACCACTGGACCTAGAATCGTGAAATTTTTTGTGGGGGTTCCCCTCAGGTCGTAGGCGAGCACTAAGAAGGGCTTTTTCGAAATTCAACCTCTAAGGGAGTGAAAAGAGGTGAAATACGTTTTTCGAAGGAACGTCGATAGAGCTCGAACCCGACGGCCTATCATCGTGATTTTTACTTTAATAGGACACTCGTAAAAATGCATATTAGCCAATTTAAGGATTTTTCGAAGTTCAACTTTTAAGGTGGTGAAAAGACCTTAAATGTGTTTCCAATCAACTATCGATATTTATGGAACCATTCGGAATAGAGAGTTCATATTCACTTCAAAATATTGCTTTCGTAAATACCTAAAAAGCAGTTTTAGGTTTTTTTGAAATTTGACCCCCAGGCAGTAAAAAGGGGCAAAATGTATTTTTTTTTTTTAAGATTCGTCTATATCTTTGAAACACAGTTGGCTATCGTCGTGATTTTAACTTTAATTCGTTACTTTTGCAAATGTCTATGACAGGACTCAAAAACGTTTCGAAATTCATTATTTAAAGGGGTGAAAATACGTGAAATGTGTTTTCGATTATCCTTCCATATCTATCGAATCAATCGAGATATCGAAGTACTCTTTGCTTTAAATGGGTGCTTTTGTAAGTATCCCAAGTACCATTTAAAATATATTTTACGAATTCGGCCCTACACTGGTTAAAAATGGGGTAATATGAGTTTTCGACTCACATTCGATATATATCGATCCCATAGTTATTTATATACAGACGTGATTTTTGTTTAGGATTGATGCTTACTCAAATACCTAAAAAGTAATTTCAGAAATTTTCGAAATTCGCCACCTAAAGACGTGAAAAGGGGTAAAAAGTGGTGAAAAGCGTTTTCAATTAATCGTCTATATATCTTGAACCCAGCGGGCTAATGTTGTGTTTTTTACGCCCATGAGATACCAATAAAGTATTCTGAAACGTGATTCAAGGGTTTTTCGAAATTTACCCTCTTAAGTGGTGAAAAGACCTTGAACTTGTTTTAGATAAATCCTCGAAATCTATCGAACCCGTCGAGATATACAATTAATTTTTGCTTCAGGATGATGATTACAGAAATTACCGCAAAACAGTTTTCAGATTTTTCGAAATTCGATTTCTCAATGCTGTGCAGGGGTGATATGTTTTTTTTTTAGTGAATGATCGATTTTAATTCAACTGAACGGGCTAGCGATGTGATTTACACTTCAGTTGGATACTTATACAAATGTCTAAGATGTAAATTTAAAATATTTCGAAATTCGACACCCAAAAGGGTGAAAAAACACAAAATTTGTTTTCCATCAACCCACGATATCTATCTAA
>PNEQ01133887.1:0-12565 GCA_003012365.1 Medauroidea extradentata
GTCTGTGATGAATTAATGTTTCTAGTCGCATCGCTGTGTAGTAATATACTATGTCGTAAATAAACGTTTATTGATAGAAATATTTCGTAAAAAATATTAACAGAAGCGTAAAATAACGAGATCTGAAGCAGAAATCGTTGAAACATATTCCAAAGTCTGTGTAAATATATGTTGAAAGAGTTAAACAGTTTAGAATGCTGCGTAAGAAGGCGGCAACCAGTGAAATCGAACGTAGCTCCGTCGCTAGCGCGCCGCGAGCAGAATTCAAGCCGGTTGTGGGTGGGTAGGCAGCCCACTTGCCAGTTCTGTGTTGAATCGAAACACACTGTACAAGGTATGTCCCCGGATTTTCGCATGCGTGAAGTTTTCCGGACTATGGGGTCGTTCATTGGTCGGCGAGCCTTCTCGGGTATCTGCGTTTCCCCAGTCCCTTCATTCAGGTGCTGCTCCATACTCACCTCAAATGTCGCCCCTCGCCAGCGCTAAAGACCTCGATGTTAAGCGCTGACCAAAATCTTTAACTCACTTTAGATGTACAAATAAACGGCGAGAGGAAGATAAGTCAGTCTGCTACTACAACTCTTCAGGGCCCAGATTTTCTAGTGTTTGAATTGTGGACAGCAGTGGAAGCGAACTGGCATGCAACTAGTCAAACACTTCACGGAAAAAAATACTTTCTGGCAGCTACAAAATATTGTGTTGGTATTTACCAGGGGCGTCATTTGGGGCCACAAGGGTTAGGGGGGTGGGCAAATGCCCCTCCCCCTGGATTTAGAATTTTATGTGTATAAATATATTTTATGTATTTTTAAATTTAAATAATGCTAACTCAAGCACATAAAACTGAAGTTGTATTATTAAAGTATATAATTTATACATGCTTAATTAATAAAAAAGATGCAACAAGGTCAACGTCGCCGGAAAACAAAATCTTCCCCCCCCCCCCTTAGGAAAACCTGAAATGACGCCCCTGGTATTTATCCTGCAAAATTTATTTTGTGGTCACTACAGAAACATTTTTCTGTCGCCACTAAAATATTGTCATCAAAAAATAGTTGTTTTTGTTTGCTACAAAAAAAAAGTTGCATGTTTTTTTTTTTTTTTTTTTTTTTTTTTTTTCAATGTTGCGACGTTAGTCCTTGGATTTTACTCGCATTGCAGGCTTCACTTTCTTGTAGAACATGTCTCTAAAACATGCGCTGTTGACTTTAAATGTTTTACCCACGTCACGTTGCAGCACTGACTCTTATAAGATTAAAAATGGGATAGAGTGGTGCTTTACTTTTCTAGCAGAGGAGTTACTCTAGAATATAAATACATTTTGTTGCATAATTCACTCTCTTTCATTCCAAGAGCTGGCATTTGTTCGTTGGTGAAGACATATTTCACCTACAATTATAGGCGTAGGAAATATTTTTCCCCTTAGCATTGCAGTCTAGTAAGCTGTTGTGGTTATGTTTCTTGTGAGTTGTGTAGGCTAATAGGGACCATCTTGCACAGACCTCTTACACGCAGTTTCAAACGTAGAATCTCAATTACTTCGCACATAAATAACGTCTTTATGATCAGGATGTCCTCGAATGTGAATAATGCGGAATGTTCGAGTGTTTTTACACTATTGATTAGGTAGAAGAAGTAATAGTGGCAGTGTAAGTAGCTGAAGTAGTTTAGTCCGTACAGTGTAAGTTTGTCTTATTGATATATTTTCTCGTTTGAGAAGAGTGTCTGTAGACAGAACTACAGTGACTCTGAGTTCCAGGATGTCAGTATGATTGAAAAGTCAACATATTAAAGTTGGCATGCAACTTCCTTAGAAGAGAAACGTCAAAATATGCAACATTATACTGTATATACTAAACTTGAAGCAGTATAAAGAGGTGGAGAATATCGCGTAATAAGCAGCAATATATTACACGTGTGAGGATGGCAAATACTTTCAAATTCAAACGATAATTTCAAGCGGCTAATAGCTGCATATAGGTGGTGCCTAAATTTTTTTTACTCTGTGTATTTAAACGTATACTAGGGAAGAAAAAAGTTTTCACTATTTCTCGCCACAAGTAACTAACTGTCCATTGAAAATAATTATTTATGCAAAAATATATAAATATTTGTAATATGTGACGCACGTGTCTTCAGTTACCTCAAACAATAGTTGTAATTAAAATGGATTTCGCGAGAGAGCATGAAAGAGCGAAAAGAGAATATACAACTTCGTTCTCGTTCTTTGTACGCTCATCAAACAGTTGAAACAGGCAGAGAGTGCTCTCTCCGACGTAGTTGTCACATACTTGCGAGAGCAAGGGCACGAAAGTACCCTCTCTGGGTGAATCGAGACATGGCCTGTCTCTGGAAATGACTTCACAAGGTATGTCCTAATTGGAAGTAAAGGATGGAGCTGAACAAGGACGCACGAGGAAACAAATGTGTGACTTCTGTGTCCTCGCGTCCTTGTACCTCTGGAGTGGTCGCCATTTTGAAAAGTTATAACTTCAATTTATAGGTTATGTCAAGCATTGTAATTTCGAATGGCTTCATTGATTGTTTGTAAGTATACCCCTCAGTTTTTCTTATATGTCCGACTGCACTTATTTATTTGTGGATTGTGCTTTCGGTTACACTCCGAAGATTATCCATGTCAAAAATGCATTCAAATATTGGCGCGAAAGTTTTTGTTTGTATTTTCAACAGCTGGATCGATACGGGTTGTAGATACATATATAATCATAAGAGAAGAAGCGTCTGTCCGAATTCGTGAAGTATGGATGAAAGGACAAGTAAATGACACAAGACCACATTTACGAACGTACATACTGAACTCGGTCCCAGCCGCCGCCTTGCCGTTTATTGGAGAATGACTACACTGTTTGCATGGACTTGCTGATACCTGCTGTGTGCTGCGGTAAATGCACAGTACAGCCACATAATAAATAAATCTAACAGTAGATACAGTATATGGTGTAGTCTTTCAGGGAAGAGTTAGACAAATTAATAGTATTTTCAGTTCATGAGTCGTAACATTTATTCAAATTTTATTATCAAAATTTTCTCTTCGGCAAAGCATAGAATATAATCTTGGTAAACTACTTGGTATAAATAATAATGTAAACTTTCATTAATTTGTCATGCAGAATCATTGATAGGCTAGTGTCCTGACCTGTAATTCTAAGACCGTGGTTCTGATTACCAGCCGTGGCGTAATCGTTTGGAACATAAGTCTGTGGTGTGGGACGTTTTGGTTCGAATCCCGTATAATACATTACGACGTGAAATCGCAATGGCATTATACACGCACATATTAGTGACAGCTGGTAGAATATTTTATTTATATTTGAAGTATACAACAACGTTGTAAACCGTTAAAATGATAGCGGACGCAACCACGACGGGACAGTCGAGCCGGTGAAGGGCGACACGAGTTGGATATGGATCAGTGCCTGGAATGAAGAGCAGAGGAAACGGGATATCCTCCAGAAAACCCGCCGAACACCGTCATATTCCAGGCACGATTTTCCCACGTGGGAAAAACTATTCCAACGTGGAAAAATTCAGGTGAACCAGCCGGGAAACGAACCCGGATTACAATAATGTTTTTTAATTTAAAATAATACCTGCCGAAGCAGTGACGGGGACATTATGTGATACGCACATATTAGAGACAGCTGCCCGATTGTTTCCGTTTCTCGTTTTTAAGTATGCCATAATATTGTACAACAATAATAGCCAATGGTCACACGATGGTGACTGACAAATTATAATACACAATTATTATGGAATGTATCCTGTTTGATTTTATATTTGAAGAATAGATTAATGCTGCTAATTTAAAATAAATAGCGGCGAAGCCGCGATGGGCTCAGCTAGTGTGTAATAAACATAGGTCCTAAAACCAGTAGGCAACCTTTACAAGAATTCATCCTTATCAATAATGTACAAACACTACACGAGCAATGGTTGCTGGCACTTCCAAGAACAAACATGATTGTTTATTTCCATTTTTATTTAGGATTTGCTTACTTTGGTTTTATTTGATTTTATGTGCCCTCAAACAGCACATGGCCTTGGTAGAGGAACATGGACGGGGGTGAGTCTGCCAGGGTATGCTTAAGAAACCATTCCAGCATTCGCCTGGAGAGATTTTGGAAGAACCAGGAAAACCGAAATCAGGATGGCCGGAGCCGGGGATCGAACCCGGATCCTCCCGAACGCGAGGCGAGTGTTTCTATGTAGGACACAAGGATGTATTACTATGAACTGACGTCACATAGAGTACCTCATATAGAGATGACGAATGACAAACAAGTGATCACAGTTATTATTGCATGGGTTTTACTCTGCACGTTTATAGCATACGTTTGTTTTCTTTTTATGAATACTACCTACTCTCATAATATTAAATATGTTTGTTTTTAATCAGGTGAAGTGTTCGTCGTACGTTAATTTAACAATATGATACATGTCCTACTTATTATTCTTGACGATATGGTCTAATGTTTCTACCATACAGTTATCTCAGGTTTTTCAGGGAAGAGTGAAGGATTCTATGTTTTGGGACAGGGGGCTGGACGGTGAGAGAATACATATAAATGTTGTCTGTAATGTTAGTATTTGAAGTTTTCCCCCGGGAGAGGGGAGGGGAGGTAGGCAGTGGCAGAGCTCCGGGAGGGCGCAGTCCCCCTGAAGGTGTGGTTGAACTCACCTAGCGCGCAAGAGTGTACGTCGTGCCGAACAAGCAGTGTTCTCGCCTCGCCCAGCGCCTCGCCGAGGCTGGAGTTGACTGGCGTAGACTGCGGGCGTCGAGACGTCTCGTTCAACTGTCGCACGAAGGAGCAGGTGTCGCTAGGCTTGACAGCCGTGGTGGCATCCCCCGCGAACAACACCAGCCCTGTGCGACGCTCTGCCGACAACCTGCCGGTCACACGAGTATACACTAGCTATATCTGTCAATGTCGACAGCTGCTATTGTGGAGCCTTGGGAGGACAAGTTTCACTAGCGCCCCTAGCGGCTTGGACTGATCGACGAGATAGTAAAATTTCTAAGACGATAGATGTCATAGAGGTGAGGTGAATGGATTTTACGGCCCTTTAAAAACGCAGTCATAATAGCTGACAATGATGATGCTGATGATGATGATGATGATGATGATGATGATGATGATGATGATGATGATGATGATGATGATGATGATGATGATGATGATGATGATGATGATGATGATGATGTGAACGGACAACACAGCATCCATACTCAAACCGGGATTCAAACCCAGGACCTCTCGCACCGTAGACCAGTGCCTAACTTGGCCTAACCGATACGCTACGGTGGCCGGCAAATGTCATAGATATTATTTTGGTTGATGGAAAACATTCCAAGCTGCTAGGGGCGATGAGGTAAGCAAGTCTCACCATTCTATAGTGTTGTAGATGTGCCAATATTTCTGTAGTATACAATAGATAACATGTGACTCACATAAATCCATGGGTATAGGTAGTTTACACGCGGGTGGTGTGTCCGCCAAATTGCTGACTACCCAAATCAATGACGAATTAAATTATGAATATCGGTACATGCCCTGCAATCGTATTATTATGAAGTTCAAATATGTAATGCATAATTTCGTTCTCCAATTATCGACGTTTGTATATTTGTGAAGTATCGAAAAGTAATTTTGGAATTAATTGCTCTTCAAAATTCTTGTAAAATACGGTGACCACGGTTTCTATCCTCCCTTCTACGCAGCTTAGTACAGTTTGCCTGCAAGGTATGAAGCATAATCGGCAACTTCCTCCCCTCCCCCACAAACCTACCATCTCACATGCGCACGCTCCAATACATACACGCACACAACACTATGCCGCATACAGAGCAACGAGAGACTGCGCATTGGTGTTGCCAATATGCGTCCATTTCCATTAAATATGAGAATACTTAGAAAGTAGGTGTACAAATTAATTTATTAAAATTTATCAAATCATAATTTTGCTAGTATAATATACAAAAATGCTATGCTGGATTCACAACCACAACGCAGCGTACGTACGTGTCAAACTTTCGTTTGCAAAGAGTTAGTAAGAAATTAATCCTAGCAGTCTGTCAGAAATACTGGTATCAGACATACTTAATAAATTACCAGCAGACCTAAAAAAACTGAACAATATAGTTTGTTTAAAAAGGAATTGTTCAGGTACATCTTGGATAAAGCCTATTATAATATTACAGACTATGAATAGAGGGTAGTTTGATGAAATTTGAATGTCATGTGTTTGTAAATGTATGTATGTGTCTATGTATTTATGTGTACCAAACTGTAAATATGTACTTACTTCGTTTTTTTTCTCTTTCTTTTCTTTTTATTCGGTATAGATGGCAGTATGTCTATACTGTCTGTTATTGTTGTTTTGTATTGCTGTCTCTTTGTATTTACATGTCTTCATGTTTTGTATATTTTCTGTTCCACGTTCCGCTTGACTAAGTTCCATAACATGTGTATGTTCCAAGGAATGCTAAATGAATGAATGAACAGAAGCACTGAGGTTGCATGCAAGCATTCACAACCTCGCGTAATGTGTGTACGCACGTAATAGAGCTAATTTACTATCTAAGCTTATTTCGTCTACTACTTACGCTAAGTGGTGGTTACGAATCCATTTTAAAAGTAACTGTAAGAACGTAAAACTAAATTTAATTTCAACAACGTTTTTCAAGTAGTTCCGCTTTTTGTCGTAATTTAGCCTATTTCATGTGTTTAGTTGTAAAACAAAATGGTTAATAATTTACCGCCGACATTTTGCAGTAAGGTTTTTTGGTATTGGACAACTCGCCTCTATGTGACATGACCCTATCATTTCGTGACGTAATATTTATGGTAAATGTATATTGTACAAGCCTATACCCTTTTAAAAAGATATGGCGCCAAGATTTTCATACTTAACAGGACCGCAAAACACCAATTTCCACCTTTTTCAGGAGCGAGAAAATACGCTTTGGATATAAATGGAGGACCTGAAAAGGGTATACACACGCATAACGTTCTTTGAATGCTATTCCTTTGCTGACATCACTCATGCACGTTTAGTGGTTTTCGAATATATTTGTGTCGGACGAATCTCAGCACGCCGCTCTGCAGTTTGGACAGGCAACCACCTTAAGCACCACTGAATTTTGTGCGCGGTATCGTTGGTGCGAAACACTTGGGCTATTATGTGAATTCAGAATATTTTCAAACACAATTTTAGTTGATTTTCATTTCTAAATTTTTAATAACCTTAATTACATTTAATTATTTTTTTTAGTTGTTAAACATACGCGATTCATAAGGCCATAAAACTAGCATGAAACAAAAATTTATTTGAGATTAGCCAGGTCTGTTTCAGATCTGAGCAAGTTCCCTATATCAGTGATAGCCAATGTCAGATGTGGGTCATATCTGGTCCAGATATAAAAACGTTTTCCGTTAAAAAAATGTTTTTAAAAATGTCAAGTTGAATATTTTGTTAAAAAAAAAAACAGCATGGTGTTTGAAAGAAATAATTTTCAGTAAACATTTTACTTACTTAGGATGCATTTTTAACATAGTCGTGTCATGTCAGTTTGGAAACAATGCTACCAACACTTTGTACACCATAGGAACGCAACTTGGGAATGTCTATTGTAGTTTTCTTACGTAGCTAAACCGAGTTTTTACTCTGCAGACATCATACTTCTTGACATTTTAAACTAACCCAAACTACCCTGAACTAATTTAAACTAAACTGGCACAGGGGATGGTCGTTGATAGGGGAGAGGGAGAGGTATGAACAAAATGTTACCCAGAGAACAGTGTACTTCGTAGTACGAGTCTTTCTTTAGTCGATAATCACAATACACGCATTTCTTCGTTAGACTGAACGAGTGAAGATATTTTGGTCAGCTCTTTAACATCTAGGACTTACGCGCTGGTGAAGGGTGTCATGAGATTAGTATGGAGTGGGAAATGAATCGCTAGATAAGAGCTGCTGTCCCTTCCATCTGATAAATGCTGCACTAAGTATGGGACAAAATCAACTTACATAACAAATGAATCCAAAATTATTCTCACATTTCTTGTAAGTTCAGAAAGATAGTGTCATGTCGTTTGATCCTGCGGTGAGTATGTGGGGGAGGAAGAGAAGACTGGAACCGGAAGTGGTCGTGGGGATCTGGAAGGAACTAATTAATAATATCATAACCTATGCACATAAAATATTATTAAACAATTTAAGTTCTCTATTACCTTGGTATCAGCGCCCCTAGTATCAAGTAAAGTAATAAACATGACAGAGAGATGCCAGCATTCCAAGCAAAAATTTTTTTTAACTTTCTCGCATACGAATTTCCAACACAAAATGGCTACCACGAAACACAAACCAACCAAAAAAAAAATTATAAAGAAAACTGTTGGAAAAATCAAATAGCTAACAAAAAGAATAATTAACCAAATCAACTTAAATATTAAACGTCAATGTCAATTTCAAACGGCTGAATTAAACATGGTCGACCGTCGACAAAGATTCACAGCTATAGAACTATAGCTGGATGCAGTGTGTGCACGAACCGGCATTTTCTGTCTACTGCAAATCACTTATGGTTGGACATGTTCTTCCTCACTTACTTTGTAATATTTTTCAGTCTGTATAAACTACACGCTCAATAAGAATGTTTATAAAGATATTCAGAAATTTGAACTAGCACGGTTTAGAATGAAATACAAATACAGTATAATCCTTTCAACCCCCTTACACAAGGCTTCTTTCTTTAACACCAATGTGATCACCAAAATATGAACAAGTAGGTGTACACATCCTTCCACACACGACCCATGAACGTGTCGTCCATACTGCAATTCTTTCTTGAATATGCAGGCATACCAAAAGATTCGGAAATAAAACTATACACAATTTCAGTTTGTTTTCTATCAAATAAACAATAACAAAGTAAATTAACGTACGCAAATGTGCCTGAAACAAACATGAAAAAAAAAACGACTAACACAAGAAGGTTCATAAAGAATAGCACCATCTGTAAACGATTCTAGTTAGAATGCAAGATCATGCAAGCACGCTACTTGCATACAAGTGAGCCAGTCACTCGGTGCAAGTCGGCTTGAACAAGAAAGTGAACACCTAAGTGCATAAGAAAGTCGCCCTTGTGTAAGGAGCTGTATGTTTTCAGTCTATCACTCTAAGGTTATAACAAACTAGCAAGTAAACGAGGACAAATTCCGTTTTACATTGTCAGGCGTGAAACTGACTGCTCACTTGTCACTGGAGCAGCAATAAATGGACGGCTGGTGTTAGAGGATACATCAGACAGAGAAGTCTGGCGTACTGTTCATCGAACTCGCAAAAAATTCTAAACCCTACATACAAGACGTTATACTTCTACATAGAGATGTTGTACGTTGTATGGGAAAGTTTATAGTTGTGTAATAAGTACAACATACGTATTTAACTAATTGTGTTTATTTGTATAAGACTCACTTAGGCTATGAGTTACAGAGGTAAAGTGACGTTTCACAATACTCCCTAATTGTGATCATCGGGAACAAGCTCTGTCCACTGAATAGATTAAAGTGAAATGAAGAGGTTTTGTTATGGTAATGAGCATTACTCACGGTAAGGAGCGCACCAATCCCTCGGCGAAATGTGTGAGGTGTTGCATCTCTCCTTCCTCGTCACGGCTGTCCAGTGCAAACAACAGCACGCTCTTATTGGCCGCTTGCAGCAACTGTACCAGGCTGGCTCCGTGCTCCTCCGGCCCTGACAACACACACACACACACACACTTACTAACTTCAAGCATGGCAGCTACTCTGAAATTATTCTCCTACCAACACGTTCCAACACACACGTTTCTGTAGAGCTTAGAAAGTGTTGGGCATGATTGGATTTAGTTTTTTGGACATAGGCCTACTCCATTGCGATGTAGATGTCTGTAAAGGAAAACTAAAGAGAATAGAAAAAAGTAAGCACAGACTACTTAATGTGCAGGATACAGACACAACATAAAATTCCATAAATGGAATTGGGGTCATTTTGCCAAAGCAGCCCTCAAACTTGTGTTGTGTGCCTTGGTGCAGTTTGGATTTTTATTTCTTATTTTCTTATTCGGCTGTCTTAGTTTCATTTGACCCGATTTAATGTATGGACTTTTTATGTTGACTAAAACATAATTTTGCTTATTTATGTTTTTTTAGTTTCTTTATTTTTCATTTACAGAAATCTACATCTCATTGGAGAATGTCCATAACACTACATTCAGAAACTAGGTTCTGTAGACCTTGTTTTTTGGGATTCAGATATGTAGACTTTTTTTTTTTCAGTGTTCAGGCACACATTTCAATTTGCAATCTTCAGCAGAAGAACTCAAACACTTAGTCTGGTGTTTTTATTTCTGGCTAACCTAAACTACAAAGGTGTCTGAGGTCAGGGGTTGGGAATGGATCTATGCGAGTCTCGAGGCTGCGTCTCATACATCTAAACATGCAAGAAAAAATACAAAACCCAGAACACATTCATCATGAATTTACTGCTATTGAGCAAACATGTCCACAGTCGAGTTCCTATGTTAGCTAGCTGCTATAAGTCCTGAAGGAAGGGGGAAACGTGCATAGTCACTGTAAAATCCCCTCAATGAAAATAGGATATGTAACAGCTTACAAGTTATGTGATAACTGCACTTGTCTGTAGCACGCTAGTGGCTAGAGTAGGTTTCTGCCAGTGTGACACTTCCACAGACAACTCAAAGTTGTGTGTAGTCATTTCTAAGCGCCACTTCCCTTGGAGCACATCAATGCTTCGCCACTATACGCCACTTGTGATGATGTTGTAGAGAAACCTCAGAGAGTAGTGGACTCAGTGGCGAGTGTGGATGTGTTCTACGAGAAGCTGAATGATTGTTGAACTACTAGACTTGCAGGAGCAGGTACACTAGCCAGTAGCGTGCAAGAGGCAAGGAATGTATCCTCCAGTAACACGGCTTCAGCCACAGCAAATGAATGTACTTTAACTTAAGGCTCGGCTTCAGTCGCCATATTTAATTTTATTATAATTAATTTTTTTTAATTCTAAGAAGAAATAAGTCAAATAAGCGATTACACATCAAATTTGTATACATTTCATTACAGTACAGACCTTGAGATTTAGCTGTTAACTTACAATTACACCGCAATGTGTGTGGCAAATTTTTCATATATTCATAATTTGGCCGACAAATTGCGACCTAACTATAGGCCTACATTACCAGCTCTATTGCCATGCTTGTATTGCAGCTCAAGGTAAATAGAAATCGCGGTATAGTCCCCGATGTAACAATTTTCTTCTCAGAATTCCAAAAAAGCGAAAAATAATAAAATTCAATACGGCGACTGAAACCGAGCCTTAATTACGCTTCGACAATTAGTAGACTTTTTAATCCAGTTTCACAGATTTGTATATAACCAAATTCTACCTTTCCAAACTACTTCATCCATGTACTAATTTCAAAAGCCCTGTAGTCCTTAGGTGTCAGAACTGCACGTTGCAAAGCCTTACATAATAATTTAAACCAACCCAGAACCCTTGATGATATATCGTCGGTTTAATGCCAAAAGTGACAAAGTCAAAATGAGATAAAATTATAAAAATGCTAGGAATATGTATATGTTGTTCACGAACAATTGCCCAAGTTTAAAGTCTATTCGTCGTTTGGTACTGTTGTGTCACAGTATAATAACATACGACATTTTGTTAATATCTACAATTTAATACTGTTTTTAAACGAAATAGCATTTATGACTTAGTCACTTTTGTCAGTATACCGACGATATGTCAGCTGATATTGTAGAGAAACCTAAGTGGAAAGCGAACTGCAATTTTACCCCTTTTAAAGACTACATGTAAATTGCACTAATTCGATCTGCCTTGTAGTTTTTGTTTGTCAGAATTGAACGTTTGCACGCAACTTTTAACGGAATTCGAGCCCAGAACCTCCTGGAATTTAGACCTGAGTGACAAACAACTGCGTCACGTAACGTCGAAATAATTCATGAAAATAAAATTTATTGAAAAAAAAAAAAATCTGTGTCCTGGGCTCATAGAGGTTGTACAACACCACGTCTCGATAGGTTACTGTAGTGAAACTCCTGTATATGATGTTTCTCGCTGCTCGTTCCTGCTTTTCGGATCGTCTGCCTTGATTATTGACCAACTAAGTTTTATTCTTAATAATTACGTTTCTTACAAAGAAAAAAAGTTACATACATATTTTTTTAAATATTTACGTAAGCATCACTCTGACGCGAACACCACCTCAATATCGCTACTGGTTAGATAGATATCGTGGGTTGATGAAAAACAAATTTTGTGCTTTTTCACCATTTTGGGTGTCAAATTTAGAAATATTTTAAATTTACATCTTAGACATTTGTATAAGTATCCAACTAAAGTGTAAATCACATCGCTAGCCCGTTCAGTCGAATCAAAATCGATCATTCACTTAAAAAAAAAAAAAAAAAAAAAAAAAAAAAAAAAAAAAAAAAAAAAAAAAAAAAAAAAAAAAAAAAAAAAA
>PNEQ01133890.1:0-37855 GCA_003012365.1 Medauroidea extradentata
TTGTTGCTTTACGTGCAGTAAACGGACAGTGATATTTTTCGATAGTTCCATTCTAAAGTGCTCACATTAATCTGAATGAACTATACGGTCAATTGTCCATTATGGAGACAGAGATATTATATATGTATAAAAGTAATGTCACTTCCATCCCCGATTTCCTTTTTGGGCCTCCCCAACGTATATTATAAATAGACATGTGCCGCTTTTACATTTACTAAATAGTTTGTGCAACGCACTGGTTCAGCCAATATACAGTGCCTGGTCGCTGGAGGAAGGTGTGAACGGGCTATGCTCCAATCCTACAACAGAACCTGTGCCCAGCGCAGTTACAGCTCACCGCTATTCGTTGTTATGCAGGTTGCCTAGATGCCAGGCTCCCGCTTGCACACAGCCGATGATTGCCGAAGTGGACTTTGATTATTTCAGTGGCCCAATTTTTGTGTCCATGACTGTACATCGATCCAATAAAATGGGCGTTAGACGATTCCTCAGTAGGATTATCATTGCTAATATTGCGTTTAATGGATACATTAACCAGATAAATAAGGAATAATGATATATGTTGCCTACATAAGATGAATATTGTTACCATATTATCAAAATCGTTGCGAAACTTTACATTAGTTCGATAATACTGTGTAAAAATAAATGCATTTTCATTGCATCCTTTGGGTTCTTGAATGGTAAAATACCCTTCACGCATTTTTTTGAAGATTGTATCGGAGCAGTTCGTCAAAACATTAATAATAGTAACATAATGAATTCAGTTTCTATATTTTAACATCTGGGAATAAAAATGATTGGAATGGTTGGAGGTAATCACGTCGAGAGGTTTAGAGAAAAATTGTATTTTTTCATTGATATTAAACAAACACACTACTTGCATTAGGCGTATTGTCTGCAGAATTCAATACGTTTATTAATTTTTTGCTAAAATGGTTTCAATTATGCACTTTACACAAGTTTCTCGTATCTACAAGACGGATAAAATACATTCTTTTTCTTTGTTAGTACATCTTAAGGCCAGTTTCACTGACCGTAGTTAAACCTTTAACATGGTGTTAAAATACATCACCATTATAACCAACATAATGTTTAACCCTCTATTAATAACAGCACAGTTTCCTGTAGTTATAACCGTTGACTGCTGTTAGTAGACGTAGAAATGGCTGCAAGGACATATCTTTTTCAAGCGTTGGGGTCGCAGTGGCCGAATGGTCAGACCACTTTCCTCTCACCAAGGCGATCGGGGTTCGATGCCCGTCGGGGTTAGTCCCCGATTTTCTCATGTGGGAATCGTGCCGTATGATGCAGTTGGTCGGCAGGTTTTCTCGGTGATTACCCGTTACCATGCCCTTTCATTCCGGCACTGCTCCATGCTCACCTCATGTCACCCCTCACCAGCTCTGAAGACATCGATGTTAAGTGCTGACCAAAATCTCTCTCACTCACTCAAGCGTTGTTACTCAATGACGGCTACATAACATGTAGAACTTTTGCAAGGCATCGTAATACTAATGACTCCATGGACATACCTGAAGGAAAATTCATTCAAAGATGATGGACTTACAAAACAGTGACTGCGCATTATGTTAATAGCATAAAAACTAACGTAATTTTCTTTTTACACCAACGAGTCAATGAGAAATACTATTGCGATATTATGCTTAGAGAACATTTCAACTTACAATGACCAATAAAACAGGAGTGTAAAATGCCACTGTGATAAAAACAATTAGTACGGGTGTTTTCAGCAAAAGTATTTAAACAATACAATAACTTTTCTCAAATAAAAGAATTTCAAGAAGGCGTAAGTGAATTGTATGAAGTAATACAGTTTTCTGGAATAGTAGGAGCACTATATTGTACTCGTATGGAAACGCGATTCTCCTGAACATAACATAGGTGGAATATACAACAATAGGAATGTTATTTAGGCATACATTTGACCACATACATTGTTGTCTATTGGCCAGGATCTGTTCGTGACATTGTTTTCATTAATAGCCGCTGACGAGCTGAATTTGAGAAATGAAGGCAACGGATGTAAACTGTTTGGGTATCTGTTAAACCCTTAAATACGACTTCTTTAAACAAGAACACAATTCCGATACAATAAATTAAACAAAAGACCAAAAGTTGTGCAGAAATAATGCATGCAAAGTTGAAACAAATGTTTCCTGTTCTTGCAATGATGCTTCGAAAAACGTACGCAAGACTTTGGGAGTATTGTTGCTACATCAGTTTAACATAACAAAGGATGACGTCATACACGAATACACGCTGCTTAATCAGTACTTTGTTCTAACTTGTGGTAGGTTTTCCATCATCTATATTCCTGAACTAGTGCTGACACTGCAATCAAAGTAATCACATTGAGAATTTTTAGCCTAATCATGTGCATTAAAGTATTCATTGACTTAACACATTTTACTATGACAGATTAAATCTGAAGAAACTTTTAGTGTTATTATAGATATTTCATAAATAAATTTCTCCTGTCCATATTTCTTGAGCCATGCAAAGTTCCATTACGTATCAAAATACTTAGCACTAAAACTAAAGGAAAAATTCCTTAACGAAAAAAATCTGAAGATATATGGTTTTTACACTCTCCGCTCTCTCTTGAACAATTAAAGTTAAATTTAACTATCACAACTGTTATCAACATTAAAATCAGCTGGAATACCATAAAGGATATAGTAACCAGAAATTACAAATATTATATAAGTAATAATGTTATTGTTTAGTAAGTTAATCACAGCTACTGCTATATATGGGTCTAACTATTCACAAATGTACACGCTTGTAAAAATAGTACATTTATCACATCTTGTGATATACGAGAGACTCGTATTTCAAAGTAACTTTTAAAGAAGTAGAATTCGTTGGTCACGTCCAACAAAGATTAAATTTTAGCTTTTAAAGAATTCGCTCTTTTATTTCAATAGTATAATTCTTTTTTACAATTATATCCTGAATAATAATTTTCTCATAGTGTTTTTAGTTATCCGTTGTTACACTTAGTTTTCCATCTTAGACGATTGGTTATGTTTGCCACTAGCAAACATTGTCTATTATACAATATTTATAGAAGACACACATAAATGGAGAGCCATGTCTTTATTAACGGCACTGGAGCAAAGATTTTGAACATAACATAAACGAAGTTTTTTCAAATGTTAGGTTAGACATCCGTTTCTCTAGCGTCACGTTACGTTTGAACTCTGTGTCAGCTACCATTGTGTAAGTGCTACTTTCATAACGGTCGATAAAAATTCCCTTAATATTATAGGAATGGAAGGTATAATAGAAACAAGCTAACAACGTTACGAATGTGAACTTGAACAGTACCTTGCTAGCTAAGACTACTACGTAGGAGGTGCTTATCCCAGATCACACTTTCTGCTCCCGGCAACTGTTGGCATTGAACAAGCATAGCACTTGTAGCTAGACTGTGTTCTTGAAAGAGCATGGTACATTAATCAGCGCTGAAAGCATTAGTTTAAAACTGTAATTTTCTCAGAGACAGTTCGAAAAAAAAAACTGCAATCCTAGACAACAGTTTCTTCCAACTTCAGAGCAAAATTTTTCTCCTGAGTTACGTATTTCCGAAGAACAATCTCTGTCACCAAAATCTCGTGCGTTCAATTGCGGCGCAAGAGATAATTCTTATCAGTTACGTTATTCTGGGCAAACGCTTGCTCATAACGTTGGCAAATATCATTATCAAGGATTGTTGTTTTGTAGTTTCTCCATATTGACTGTCAGAAACTTGTAAATTTCAATTAGATTTTTCAGCGTGTATTTATCTGACACACACTTAACAGGGCGTGGTAGATAATACAACGCTAAAAGCATTAATCTATAACTGTAAGATTCTGGAAGCCAATTTACGAAAATTGAGCAATAGCAATCCTAGACAATAGTTTTAATCAACGTTTTAGACAAAATTGTTGTCAGTGTTACGAACTTCTGAGGCACAGTCTCTGACGCCGAAACCTCGTGCATTTAACTGCGGCGCAAGAGATCACGCGTAACTAATTAGTAATTATGGATAAATATTGACTTATGAAGTTGGCAAATACCATTATCTAGGATTGCCATTGAGTATTTTATCCATATTGTTTTCGAAAGAGGCGTAGAAATGAATTGATGTTTTCACCGTTTATTCATTTTCCACGAACTCTTTAAGTGCGCTGCTCATCCCAGAGCTGTGGTGAGAGCAGGAATTGAGATTCCTAAGTTCGGTTATACTGTGTGGGGTTCAGTTACTACATATGTTAAATTGACCATATATCATGATGTACCTTAAAGATGTTGGACCCGTAAAAATTCATTATTTTATATTTATGCCAAACACCGTTTAACTTTCACACATAAGATAAAAAAATCATTTCCCCAAATAAAAAAAATAGATCCCATAGTTGTACCATAATCACCTATCAAAGTCGCAAAATGGCTGTTGCCGCGTGTTAAAAACGAAGATAATTCATATTGACACTAAATTATATGGGCTACTTCAAGACACTTTTGTAAATACAAAGCGATAATTTTTTGTATTTTTTCAAAATAAACGTAAGAGTTAATTTTTGCATAACTTTGATTTTTTTGCTACTACTAAAAATTTCAAAACTAACTTTTGTCAAACAAGTCATAAAACGCATTGATACACTGACTTTCAGTTCGTGTAATTTTGAATTCATTAGTTAATTACATTTCCGATTTTGGCTACACTGCAGAGGCCCTTTTGAGAGAGTTCAATAGGTTACCAAAAGAGAGCAGGCATGTGTAGTTTCAGCAATAAGTGACTTATGTATCAATATAAGACCACAGTTAAAATGTTCAACATATTTCTGTTACTGAAGTTTAAGGCCTTATTATCACAAAGCAGGGTAGGTTAGTTAACCTAATATGCCAATGGTAATTTTTTGTTCATCTCGATGCTGTCTACATTGCCATAGTCTCATTTAGTTTTAATAAGCTAAAAACTGTAAGAAAGTAAGTATTTCCATGCTCCAAAACACAAAAAGCACCTGTCTTTAATTTCTAATACACATTTTTATTCCCGTAGTAATATTTTGTCTTTTCAGAGCAGAAAATGATTTGTGTCCGAAAGAATAATAAACTAAACTTGACAGATCCAAACTTAACATAATTTAACACGTAAATCCCTATGACTGTCACCGCCAAGGCAACAAGACAGGTAGTCCCTAGTAATTAAAGAGAATTATTCTCTTTCTTACATAATATGATGCATTTAGAATGTAGTGGGTTACTTTCACTGACATCCGTAGCTGTTCGGTAACTAAAACCAGAGTAACGAAGTCTAAAATTCTGAGAAGATTTGAACTTTGGCCTCCAACTCTCGAATCCCTCAAATGCGAGACAGCACAAGCTCCAGTGTGATGAGGGCTGCCGTGACGAAATTCACATGTTGCCGAGATGACCCGAAACATTGATGAGAATCCGGGGTGCGCGTAATTTTCATTCCGAAATCCCATCTCTCACAAACACCTACACGCACTTGATTTCGCTTCCATCCGGAACGCAAACACGTTGAGATGCCGAATAATTTCAAGCTTCTGTCGAAACCTACGTTTTACGCTGCCCTTCGCCATTGATGTGAATGAAGGGAATCCTATTCGTCCATACTTTACCAGTATTCTTCAAGTTATATTAAATTATGGGAAGTTTGTTCAAATATATCGCTATACAGATCGACAAAAATAGAGATGTCCCTTAGAAAACTCATATATTTATTAGAAAAAAAATTCAGTTTACATAAATTAAACGGGGCACATAATAAAATATTCGATAGTATGTGATGGATTAATCTATGAGCACCTACGCCATCCTTAGTGTGTGGTATGCAACACATTTTATTTAGTTTATTAACTAAGGCTTCCTACAAAACTGTATAATCAGTGGATATACTGCGGTGTGAACGATGAATCACATGTACCCTATAACGACATAAATTATCACCTGTAATGGTCAGTCGAATCAGCGAGAAGATGCTGTTGTTCAACAGATTGAATCATTGAAGGTAGTGATTAAGTTTGATTACTACGCGTTTGATTCAGATTAACAAAATATTAATTAGGAACGAAAGAGAAACAAGTTATTTTGTATCACGCCAGGCTAGCACATTTAATTTCGAAAGATAAATTATTTGTAAAATCGTTTCTTTTGCTTCATAACAATTTTATCTGGCGAAATATTTTCAAAACTAAACATCAATGTGACAATTTCAATCTGTAGTTTCAGATATTCCAATGTAATACTAATTGTTTTTTCGTAGTGTGTAAGTTGGGGTACCAACTTTTTAAATTATAATTTGCTAAGGTAATAAATCTGAAACGTTACGTACAAAACACTGACATGAGTTTACGTTGCAACACAGTACCGTAAAACGGTATTTGTCCTTTGAGGGGTTACTTTGAATCGTTCAAAATATTAATTTTGGGGTCTTTTGGAGAATGAATCTTAATTGAAGCAAAGCTTTAAAGAACATTCCTTTGATCCATCTAGTAAACCATTGAATCTTTCTTCAATAATCAACATAAATGCCAGAGTTTTGAGTATATAGAAGTTACCTCTCAAGGTGGTCAAAATAACCCCGGTATACCAGAGTTCGTTATAATACTCCGCGCAGGATTTTCTTCTTAGACGTACTGAAGGTCACGGACTAACTGCGACTTTAGCTAACGTTGTGTAGCGACTTGAAGATCTGGTCCGATGCCAGGAATTCCGACCTGATGCCGTGTCTCGGCTCGAAGATGGTACTTGTTGTCCAGCTGTCGTCGGGCCGCTTACACTCATCCTTGTACTGTTTACAGTCAAGTTAGCGTTACTGCGGCAATTCTCCTCCTTATAATCAGGTGGTAGCATAGTGATTAAATTTACGACATTGAGAATACAGTAGTATGTCAGTTGGTAGTAGCTATTTGGTAATGGTTAATTTAAGTCGACGGACATTTTTTATTACTTTGGAAATTTTTATTTTTGTACGATATATAGGTTATTTTGAAGACATACATTGCGACTATTTTATACTGCAATGAAACATTTTTTAGCAATCGTAGTTTTTTTAAAATGTAATGTCAAAATCCAAATTTGCATAAAACTGTTTTATGCTTCAAGTGAAAACCAACTGACTTACCTAACTGAAAAAATTCACGCTGAATAATGCAATTGTAGGCTACAAATTCATCTACATAAAACAAAAAAAAAAAAAATTCTCGTGTTAAATAAATATTTTTTAATTTAAACTATAAATTTTAGCATTATTAAAATAATATTGTTTTTTTGTTTTTGTGTAGAAAACTCTGTAGCTTATAACATAGTTATTCAGTGTCAATTTTTTTTTTAGTTCAGTTAGTCAGTTGGTTTACATTTGAAGTATAAAACTATTTTCTGCAAATTTCGACTTTGACATGCCATTATAATGTTAATTACAAAAAATAGTCATAATATATGTCTAAAAAACAAACCATATCTACGAATGTAAACATTTTTAAAACAATAAATATTTTCGGTCAAGCGCCCCACTAAGGGGAAACAACAGCTGTTAACTAAATATTTAGAAATTGTTATGAAAAATACGTTTTTAATTTTGAGTATTAAAATTATGGTTAAGCTCAACCATGAAGTAGGACTTTGTGGCGTGTTTAAAGCTCTTACTGATGGAATAAATGTATTTTTCTATCCTGTAGAAACGTCCGGAGAAAAATATTGAGTAATTACTTTGCACTGTTTCAGATACCGCAACAAAACTAACCCAGGATTGTGACGTCTTTGTTTCTAATAGTGAATTTTTTTTCCTCTAACGAAGACATACTTTCAGAAATGAAACTAAAACAATAATGCATAAATCCTAAATAGAAGCAGTGCTCCTAAGTAATATGTTTTATATTGCCGTACATAGTATACACATAAGTTAATATATTTTTTGTATTTATTTGTTCAATTGGTGTTGGTAATACTGTTTAACTGGGTTAAGAAATACGTAGTAAGTATTACATTTTGTATGCAGTTCTTAGTGTTGCCGTTAGGTAGCGTCTTTGTGGAAATGCCTGATGAACGGCGCGTGTAGCACGACGGAGTCTGTAGTCTTCGCGAGAACGGGAAGATTGATCAAACACTTGTAATTAAGAAGGCCGTCGGGCAGTCCACTATTGTGGCCGTTGTAATGACGTAATTTTTGAAAGCTTGCCCGGGAGTATCAGTGGTGCTGTTTACTAGTTCAGTCGAGAAAAGTGACTATTTCTTTCTGTGATTCTGTTATTGGAAATGATGTAGTATTATAGAAATTAATTACGTTAATAAGTCTCAGCGAAAGCCTTTGTTGTTCGTATGGAATATACAGTCTGTGGTCAAATTGCGTGTCAATATTTTGGGGAAACATTCCTCACATGTAAGAGGAACAAGAAATACTAAGAGTCCGTGTCACTAAGCATGCTGGTGTTTTAATTATTTCTTCCTTCCTCCAAACTAGGCGAGATTAAATGTGAAAATATTTCAACAGGAACTTAGCTAATTACATTACCTTTCACTACGCATATTGTATAGAAGTATTATAGCGTAATTATGCAATTATTAATCTAATTCCAAATTTAACACAACAGTTACCACCCAATGTTAAGTAATGACTATATATAACTTACTTGTGCCAATGTAGTCCATAAATACGCACATAATCGTACAATGTAATGTTTATATTAAGCTACATTGTCGATACTTCATCACATCTTTAATTTATTAAATCAAAATGGATAAATTTAAAAAAAGAGGCGACATAGCCTCACAAAAGGGCACAGGTCCGAAAACGCACAGTTTCTGTACTACAGTTCGCATACATGATGCACGGTTCATAAGAGTAATCTGTATCATGTTGTGTGTAATAACATTACAACAGTACTGTGCATTGTAAACTACTCCCTAATATGTCACTAACCCGTATTAAAGTAGGAATAACTGAGAAAATTGATAGAGACGTATGCAACGTACATTATATATTACTAGAGACCGGAAAAATTCGCAAGTTCACTGACCTGTAGGCTAGCTTGCAAGAATATTTGTGAAATCATGCAGACATAAGCTGTTTATTAGTAGGGCCCGGTTGTTTTCGCGAAAAGGTTTTTGCCCCACTTTGTTTCAGTGTCTTACGTGCACACCTACAGCTCAACTTCATGATTATTGGCAGACTGTTATTGTGCAGACTTGTTATTCATTTGACTGTGCCAGTCAGTACACGGATAACTGCGACACGTCACGTCTGTGATTTGCGGGTTTAACCTCCACACGCTGGATGTTACGGCATCCAATCATTGACCACAAAGCCGAGATGCAGGTGCGCACGTAAGGCACTGAAACAAAGTGATGCAAAAATCTTTTCGCGAAAACTACCGGGCCCTATTTATTAGCTTCTCTCTGTCACAGTCAAATGGGCGTGTATTTAGTTACAGTTTTGTTATTGGCTCAGTTACTTCCAGGAAGTGCCGAGTAAGTCAACGGCCAATAGTGAACGTGATACAGGCATATACTTGCTGGAATTATTGCTTGTGCATAAAAGAAAACGCGAAATTTTCAGGTCTCTATGTATTACGTATATTTATAAATACTGCGCGTTTGTGCAATTGGAGTGAAATTCTACGTCTTGTGTTACGAAGTCACTCAACAATGCTGGAGGCGGATGACGTCACGGGAGCCGCGGTTACACTTGACTCCCACCAACGATCTGTCTCCGATGCCCGGCGTTGTTGACCCGCATTTTTGCACGTCGTAATCGTGCCGGATGACGCTGTTGATTGGCGGGTTTTTCTCTGGGATCTCACGTTCCCTCCTCCCCTTCATCCTGGCACTGAACCACACGAATCTCATGTCACCTTCGTCAGCGCTCAAAACTTTCACTGCTAAGAAAAAGCGAAAATTTATCCTCTCCGCCGCTTTCAACGAAGTTTTATCTTTACGCAAACTGTTATAATTACGGAAAGAAAAAAAATTCGCTTGTTAAATTACCCCTTGCTAGAATCAAATGCCCTAAGAATACTTAAGTCCTATCTATTCTTTCAATGTCTGCTGTTCCAAGGTGTAGCAGGTAAAGGAAAATTGGTCGCAGCTTGTTTAGACCCTATATCAAATAAGTAGTATTCTGTGCCTGTGCACAGGTCAATACATCCGAACATGCTGGTGATTGAACTCACGAAATATTCTTAGCCTAGAACGTAAAATTGTTGTGAAAGCACAGTAACATGCTAAGCAAATTAATTCTTGAAGTAATTGTAAAGTGCGTTTTTTATTAATCCTATGCCTCAGTGCTATGCTCTTCTGTACATCAGGTGTCCGCTTTCTTCTCGGTATTGGCATGCTCGGCATTCACCCCCAAAATATCAACGGGTGGAGATTTTCCCTGTGTATTTACCTGCGAGAAAGACGATAACTGGTAAATACTAAAGAATGAGTGTAATCGAAAATAATCTTCAATTCATAATTCATGTTGTCAAATGGATTATATCATCATGGTATTGTGATAAATAAATACCTAACTTCCTTCACGTAATACGTAACATACATAGTTGTTTTAGGATTTATAGCGTAACAATTCTAATATAAGAAATTTTGATCTGCAGTTCAAACACTATACTATATTTGGCAACACTGAACCCTCTTTGGGATCTTCTATGATGAAAAGAAAGCACAGAATTCGTAAGTGAAGAGTCATATATCTGTAGTATTATAATATAATATTCTATAAAATGATAACTTCACAAATGCAGATATTAGAATTAAACAAGCGTAAACGCCATCTCTTTTGAGAAATGTATGTCTTACCCACTAATTTCTGTAAAGCACAGGGGAAAAGAGTAACTAAAATGAAATATGATATAAAGTCCAAGTTTTTACTGGTGGTTTTATCAGCATTAAAATAATATTAGAAATGGTGTCCAATAACTTAAAACCTAATATTAAATTGCATAAATATTCTTTTAGCACGTCAATGAACGGTACTAAACTTGCTGACTAATGATTCTTTACCACTGCAGTGTAACCTTCTAATTATGGTGGATTGCTTTAAGCAGTTGCTAGCTAGATCACACAAAACAATAATGAGAGAGAGAGAAAAATATAAAGTTTGTATGGTTTACGGTCCTTTGAAAAGTCGGTATTTATTTATAAGTTGTATTTGGTGAAAAGAAAAATTGGTTTTAAGTCTTTACTTATATTTTCACTTGACGATATATTTAAGTTGAATAACAGAAATGTTAGAGCACCAATGTTTTCCATTAGTGCCGCTTTTACCAATTAGGTTTAAAATTCCTGTAAGTAATCAACAACTAAGGCTAAAAAGTTATTAAATTTTAGTTTGGCATTTTACCTCATTTGTCAGGCAAAAGTCCCACGTGCCACCGAGAATCGAGCTCGGATCGTTTTGGTGAAAGGCGATGTCCCTAACTACCGTGCTAACTATGAACCCTTAAAAACTTAGTTTAATATTATAAATATACACTAGATCTGTTGCTGTTACTGTGACGACTGGTGATAAACGTAGGTACAATGCGCCTGATGGTACGCAACACGACACACTCACAATTCAAGACTTTGCCTACGCGTAGGCACTAACTGTACAGTACTGAACAAGACTAGAGGCCGGGAGAATACAAGGAATACAGTCGTTTGGGGTATTTTAGTACCGGCCAGGGAAACTTTGTGCCCCCAGGCTAGCTAAATTTACACTAACGGATAAAAGAGTTCATGAATACTGTTATACTCTTAATTAATCATTTTATTTATCACGAAGTTTGTTAAATTGTTTAAGGCTACAAAGTCTTTCTTGTAAAATAAAATGACTGGTGCAATGTTACCCCAAAATTGGGGAAAGTTACCCCAAATGACTGTAATTTAAATAATATCCACCAGAGTAAATAGTTTTAATAATTTTTGACTAACGTAGCTGGGAGAGTGGATGCTACGCTACTGTAGTTACGACAAATAATGAAACTTCCTAACATACCAAGTCTATAATAAGGGTGATACGTTCCACGATGTTAGCTGTCTGCCCTTCGTTTTCGTCTTATTTAACTGAATTTTAGTGTAAACTAGGGGCGCTACGGCACCTGTTCAGTATGTGGTAGTAAAAGCTATATTGGTCTTTCCTTAAGGAACAGAGAAATATGAGGGGCAGTTGATTACACAACACTGAACTAGCCAAGATCAACAAGTCGGTGCAGTGTAATGGCAACACGGAACACACACTAAGCGAGTTTGTTGATTTTTTTTTTCCGCTCACGGTCTACTGTGTGTTTATGTTAACACTGATTGGCCCCCAGCCTGCAGCCACTGTTACGTAACGGAAAATCACCACCATCGCCACCTCCATTCTTTCAAGTATATACGGACAGTATGGCCAACTTAGTTCTTTTGCTGCTAAATCAGATTGATTACAATTACAGTTTAGTTACCAAGAATTATCATTCAGTTACTGTCGCTATCTGCATACTTGGTAGAATGGAGGATAGTTAGAATACATTTTATTTTAAAATAAGTAGTACACATGTTTGTGACTTTTTCAGTTAATACCTTTAAGGCAAGGAAATTGAGGGTTGAAATTTATTTTAGTGAATCAATATATTTTACAGGAAAGACACAGAGCGGTATTATATTCTAGTTGTTTTGTAACAACATTTTAGTTGCTTTTAGGTAAATTACTGGCTGGACAGTAGTTGTTATTTTGGCAACGCTGCATGCCAGTCGTATATTCCTTTTAACGTAATATAACTACTACAATGACAACACACCGTGCTGCTTTTAATGCTTTTAACATTGACATTCGTTACAAGCGTCCAATGATTCAGTTACTTGGAACGTAATAAGAATATATTTATAAGACATGCAAACCGTCATTAATATGTTAAACAATAATTTTTAATAGTTTTTTACTTACGGAATGAAGAAAAAACTGTTACGAACGTTTATACAGCAACTCACGTTGCCTTATAATCAAGAAACGTCATATTTTCCAATCGATCGAGGTAATGCTGGACTAAAACACTGGACTCGCACTCGGCAGGTCCCGGGTTCTATTCCCAGTACAAATGTATATTTATATACATTTAAAATCTTAAAATCTTACTAGAACACTTCTAAAAACATTTATTGAAAAATCTTTCAGTTTTAGTTGTCCGAACTTAGAAGAACTAGTTCGTGAATGTTCAAAACAAAAAAAGATTGACACTGTCACTGCATGCTTAGTGAATTTGTTAAGAGCGTCCAATTGCGAAAAAAAAAATAATTTTCTATTTGTATGAAATGGCGTTAGTTTTGTAGACGTTACTCGGGAGTACATTCCCCTCTTACGAAAAAAAAAAAAAAAAGCTGAATCAATTTTTCCATAATGACACTTCAAAGTCAAAATTTATACATTTTTTGTTCTGCAGAAACACAATTTAAAAAATTCACAATAAAACTACATGTCACAGGCTACTGCTTGAAATTTTTTAAAATCCGTTAGAAAATATTTTGGTATTTAAAAAATCGGTAAGAGAGGCAAAAAATACAAAATTTCAGAATTGTTTAAAATATATAATTAATTGTGAAATGGATTTTAAAACACGTCAAGCAGCAGACCTTGACATCAAGTAATTGTATGAATTTTTAATTTTTTTATATTATTTGTTTTTACGGCTTATAAGAACTAAAACGTGCATTTGGCTTTGAAGTGCCATTGAGGTAAAACTAGTTTAGCTAAATTTTTTATTGTAAGAGGAAAATGTATTCTTCAGTAACGTCTACAAAATTAACACTATTTCATATTTCAAATATAAATTTACAATTTTTCCCCACTTGGACATTCTTAATGGAGTTAAACTTATTGTATAAATGTCCAATAGAGCAAATATGTGCAGCAATCTTACAGCTATACAGAGAGAAATTCTTCCGGATGGGTTCGTTTAAAAGTGTCCAGACTATAATAGTTTCGTATTTGAAAAAACCCGCTATTTATAGTTAACTGTCATAAGCTAGACGTACACAGTAAAATGCTGTGAAATGTCTGACGACGATGGATTACCCCCAGTTTACCGTACAATGCTGGAGTTGTTTTAAACAACAAATGGACGCAGTTATGCAAAAAGGAACGAACCCACTAATTTATTCAGATTGAGATAATGAAACCACGTACGAGGAGAATGTCCAAAGTATGTCTTAGAAAAGATCAAGTATTAAATCGTGGTATTTGAAGAACAAAAAAGAGTGCAGAGACAATTGTTTATACAAAGTTTGTATATGCACAGTAAACTTTGTCCTTGAATATCTCAGTTGCAGTAAACTGTGGGTTGGTTCCTTTTTGTGTAACTACGTCCAAATGGACATACATTCCTAGATTTGAAGTCAAGATATCGTATTAAGACCTGATTTAGCCTGAACAACTGGGCCTTATATACAATCCTAGTTTCTGAACAAAAGTGACTGACATTAAATTATATGTTAGTGCTGAAATGGCATCGATTAATGCAAAAATTTCGTCAAGCACAAAATAGTATTTTTATGCAGAACAGTTATGATTCATCCTAAAAAAGCCGTATTCAATTATGGGACGAGATAGTTTTTGTGGTACATTCAGTGCCAAAATATGACTGAGAATCAAGTGGTAACTAACTAGTTATTGTACCTTACATGAAGGTCACTTCTCATTTATTGTGGTTTCATTTATTCTGACCTTCAAGACGTAACATTTCTCGAAAGGATCATTTTCATTATGATTGCGTTTTTTTAAAGCTTTTTTATTTAAGTGAAACGATAGAATATTTTTTAAACTACAAACTGTAATTCTTATATTTGAAATAATACAGTTTATAACTATGTACGAGAGTTCAACTAAACGCAGTCGCTGTTTAAAATGCGAGCTGTGGTACCTCATTATACTTGTGAGAATTTTCTACACTCATGGATTACTAAACGTCTCTAATGTGGATGCTTATTCTATAAAATTTAAATGAACCAATTAATGAGTTTTATCGTGGAGTTCATAGAATCTATAGATAGAGCACATTTTTATTTCGTATGTCAGATACGCTGGAAAAAGATTTCTTCGTTGCTCAAATATAATGCATCAGTCATGCAGACTACTACGAAATGTGAAGATGGAAATATTTATTTCAAGGCTAGTCTAACAATGGTGTTTAAGGGACAATCTGGGTGAATGTATATTTGTTATGATATACCTGTAAATGAGGAGCGCTAAGAATTACAGAGCAAGCGCATCACTCATTAATCTACCCTCTAGGCTCATGTCACAGAATAGACTTGCAGTTTTTCCGCCAAAACCCGACTACGAAGAATTTAAAGATGACCATGCCATTTAACAACATATTATTTAAGAAAAGGCGTATTTCACACGTGCGAACATTAAAAAAAATTTACGCCATGGTTTTCATACCAAAAAATAACGTTTTTAAAAATCACCTATGTCGTCGCCTATTTCAGTTGAAGGAAAAAGTTTAAAATGTTAGAGGAGGGCACGAAATTGTTATATACGTGTTATATACGCAACTCAGTTTTAGGATCTCGGTTCTTAACCTTACGGTTAGAGATGAGGGATTATCGTGGGAAAATTTGACTGCTTGCTGAAATTCAACACGCGTTCAGTTTACCAAAAGATTATTGGATTTAGCTTGTACTTGTAGCTATCACCCTATTTGACTGAGTCAACAAGAATACAGATAATGTAATATTTGATACCTGATATTGGTCTGCAGACAGCTACGATGTGTCAGACGTAAATCACCGAATCATATATATATTGCAAGAAACTATAGTGTTTTCAAGGGTATGCTGGCATAAAACATTTTCGCGATATAACATAATCTCTATGTATGGTTCATATCCCTTACAAAATATAACTTTTTTTCCCGTAGCCTGTTGCTGTGTTTTTCTAGAATCTGACCCTGGTTGAAGGGACACTTGTCTAGGACTCACGACCAGACGAGCCGTGTGTGTCTTCTGGCCACTTGATCACCATGTGCGCGGCATTGTGGACAACGCATGCAATCGGCAGCCGGGGGCGGGAAGAGAAATGCTTGTCGCGGAGGGGAAAACAAACTAGTCTAGAGCAATGGCTCTCGTGTGGGTTGAAGAGGAAACAAGTGAGGAAATGTTGGAGGAAGAGAAAGGGAGGGAGATACGAGATGTTCGCCATGTTGGCAGCAGGCCATGTCTCGGACAACGTCTCTGCCATCAATTCCCGGCACATAGCCCGCTCTCAACTTCCTACTAACTGACAACACAGTCCATACCCTAGCCACACTTTACCACAGACCGTTTTTTGGGCACACATTGCGAAACGTTTCTAGACAACATAAAACAATAAATAACATACCTCCTTGCACAGCTGTTGGCTATCTACTCGGACCTTGCGTCTACAGACATCCATATTGGAACGAATAGTGAGGGGAAAGATAGTCACAACGAGGACTGGGCTCCAGTGTTGCCAGACATAACGAAATTCCACTACAGTGTAGAAGAATAACTTTCATTCTTTCTCTTTAACTGCAACGTATTATGTAAATCCCAGAGAGGAGTTTCTTAGTGCTCCAATCATTATTTTTAATAGCCACCAGATGCATTGTTGTAACTTAACGAAACTATTTGACAGCATTGTTGAGACCACTCCTCTCTAGCGTTTTGATTTAAAGGTACTATTAAAAGAATATAATTTTAACTTCTCAAAGGTTCGCCGCATATTGCGGTTAGTCACACTTTCCGCTGTCGATAAAAACATACTGCAGAGGACCTACATTATCACCTCACGCACACTGGTTTCCAACTTCCTCGCGACACATAATTACAAACTGATGTGCCTTATCGGGTGTTCTTATTTTAACTGTTTGTCATTGCATACGGACATTAAGAAAAAACTTGATAATGGAACACAAAACATCTATGGCTTAAACCGAAAACTTCTTGCCTTCAGAATATCAAATAATAATGAAAAAGAAAACATTTTAACATTATTTTAAACTCCTGTTTACTAACAAATTTATTAAAACTGCCTTATTTAAATCTCGTGATTAGTCGAGTTCTATATTGTTGGCCACATATTTGTAACAGTAATTGAAGACAGTGTTAGATTTATATATTCAAGTTTTAAACTCCAAACCAACGTTATGTGATTTGATATCGCATATAAACTGTAACAACCCAAAATTACTACCCAAAAAAGTTAGTTTCTCTTGTATTACGAAAACAAGGGGAAGAATCCGGTAGTTTAACTGAACATATTTTTCACAAAAATTCTGAACCTCATTTGACCAGCAAATTGTTATTGGTCGTTAGATTAATAGAAAATGTTCGTTTTTACATGAGACGGAAGACATACGCAACGCATAAAGAAGGAAAGTTTAGACACTTTAGAAGATTGTCTTGTCAAGTAGAATAATCATAACAAATTAATTTTACTGCGGCCTAAGATGTTAGCTTATGATAAATGAGAAATCATTACGTTAATTTTATTTATTACAGCGCTGCGTTTATATTTATGAGTTGAGCGTATGAGGTGGTTAGAATGAAAGTGAAGTAAGACATGATTTTTTAGCTTCCCCCCCCCCCTTCTGCAGGATAAAGTGCTCTGTAGGGACTCATAAAAATCTAAAATTATTTTCTATCAATCCAACTTACTTACATATTATTGGAGGGTCCCCTGACCTACTACACTTAGTTTAAATATGGAATACGGAAAATTTAGCCAATATACATGTGCCACAACTTATTCAAATTAGTGACCTAATTTACATTCATTCTAACGCCCTCGTACACAAATGAGAAGAAACAAAAATTCCAATATTTCAAAAGTTCTCCACTTAACCGCGGATTCTATAGGTTCGGTTAAACGTATAATCGATAGCGAAGGCATTAAAGGCCCAATCAGTAATTCAGACATACAGAAATTGGGCAATAATTGATAATAATGCATAGAGACTGGAAAGATTGGAGGGTCACTGAGTTGCAGACTAATCTCTAAGAATATCTTGTACTCAAGCCAATATAAGCTGTTTATAGGCTGTTCGCTGGCACAGTAATACTACATGCTCGGATCTGAAATTAACTACTTCTTCAATATTTGCTCAGCGTCAAGAGCCAATTGTAATGTCTCAAATGAAAATACGAATTTTTAGGCCCCTAGTAATGTAAAATTCCGCACTAATTAACATTAAATGCGAACTGACCGACAAGTAGAAAGCCATTATTTCACTTCTGAAATTAATTTAACACACATTTTTTTCAGAATTAATAGTACACAAAATAATTCCGTAGATTCTGTTTTTTCCACACCCACTTATGCTAACGAAAGTTAACTCTCAGTCTACTTAAATTTAAAATGTCGACGGTTTCCTGTAATGTAATTTCTCTATTCACGTTAGTAAATTCTTTATGAAAATTCCTCTAAAATAAACATCACAACCGAATCTACGGTTTTATTTCGCAGGATGTAGTCGAGAGATGCGCGAGTGAGACATTTCAGAAAGTATAAATTTCAGGATGACGGGGGAGGCAAAAAAAAAAAAATTATAAAACGCAGTAGAAAGAGTCGCGAAAGCAAACGAACGGCAGATCTGAGTTATAGATTACGGCCGAAATGTGGCGAATTGTTTGTAAGTAGAGCCGTCCCGGAGGCCGTAAAAAGGGGCGGCCAGGGTGTAGGCATGGGGGGAAATCTCAATTATTAGCGCGCGCCGCGCCTCTTCCCCATCGGAAACATTTGAATCGCGCGCACGAGCGCTATACTTCCTGCACAGGACCCGGCCCATTTGCATATAGATTGCGCTAAAAACACCCGCTCTGCTGTCCCTCCCGTCCGACCTTCTAATGAAGAGAAGTTTGATTTATCGACACTGCGGCGTCATCTTTGCCACTCCACAACCAGTCCGCGCCTCGTACTGGTATCACAACAGTGCGACAGACGCGAAGCGAAGTGCGCGATACGACAAAATATACACAGAAAAAAACGATTTTGTGGTGACTTCAAAATGTTTTGTCGATATTGACCTCACGAAATATTTTTACAGTGGTTACATAATGTTTGATCGTCACTGCAAAAAATTATTGGGGACAGCAAAGAAAATTTTAGTGGTCACCACAACAAATTTGGGGAAGGTCCGTAATGACAAAATATTTTGTGGTGACCAATTAGTATTTCTTTTCAGTGTAATTAAATGTCAATATGTAAATAATTCCCCGCCAGTGCATACTCATACACGACAGTACTTCAATTTATTTCGTTTATTTGATATACATTATGAATACCCGTCATTCCCAAATGTCGAAACAAACTTAAATTCCTATGTTTGCTTAAGAATGTTATGATTTGCTTATAATAACTAACAAAAGTCTCTTGTAAAATAAATAAATGCAATTTACTACCAACTCACCAGCTTCACCAACATTTTGTCACAAAATTAAAATATGTTTGTCAACTTTGTCACGTCCGCGATGGGAATAAAATATGTATACTTTCTATTCGAAATTCACGTCGCGTCCACGATTTTATGGACAATGAGTAGGACCTTGAAAATTTCGCTAATTAAATGACCCACGTACTAGAATACATTGTATTATGCACACTAAAGCCCTCTATTCGTTCGTTGTCCACTGTTCCACTGAGTAGCAGCTAATGGATAAATAATCGCGGACTTGAGTACGCATAGGCTAGTTGATTCTAACATGCAGGTCACTTTATTAGGGAAATTTTCCTGGCCCTAACAATGAGTAGTACAAATAAAACTAGAAGAGAAGATAGGACGAACAAAATGTGGAAACATATCTAGTGAACCGCTGACCGAGGAAGCGAACGTCGAAAGAGCAGTGTGTAGTTGTTTTGACGCGGCGCGAAGAAACGTGAGGAAAGAAATGAAGGATAGCGCCACAGATAAATCTCGCAGAAGAAAACGATGGTCTTCTTGGCCTGAGGTGGCTAGGGGGGAGGGAGGGGCTATATTTTATGCTTTGTTTGTGTAGGGGTTGAGCGGTTTCGGCGGTCAGGAGCGCGTATGATCTCGCGATCTGTTTTCGCGCGGCGCGGCGGCTGAGAATGCGCAGGCCCTCTCGCTGGTGGTGGTAGAAGCGGTCTCGAAGGGGCGGGGACTTTGTTTGGGCAGGCCTGCCACCGAAACAAATGGAACTCCTGAGTGGCCGTTCGAGTGGTTTATTTACATCTTCCCGACGCGGTCGCCGCCCCAGCTGAACTCTAAATAGAAATTACTGCATATTCACTAATATTCTAGTGCATGCTCGATAGGTTCTGGACGGAGCAGTTAAAATAACTGAATCAGAGAAGAACCACTCGAGAAACAGTTAATATTTACTGATTCACTTTTTGAATGTTTGGTATTATAAATCAGAATGACTTAGTATTCACTAATTTTCCAGTGGTATTCCACTGATTTAATTCCTTAAAACTGCTACATTCATAATTTGTAAAAATCACTAGAATATTAGTGTATATTCACTCATTTTAATTAAGAGTGCAGGGGTCGAGCCCACGAGGCTTATGAATAGCTGGGTAACCGGTCTTATCACAGTTGATAGGCACTATAGCAAAGAGCGTCTTTCATTCTTCTTACTGCATCCAACTGTTTACAATTGACATACAACTGTTTAAGTTACAAATTTCTTTTGTGTGTTAAAGGGTTTTTCGTGTTTTTGTGACTCAAAATCAAAGGAGGTGCGAAAAATAATAAACATTAAATATATATACCAGTGCACCCGTCAAAACCACAGGAGATGACATGATTTTACGCCCTGGGTCCTTGTGCTAAACTCGAAATACCTTTCCCGCGATATTCGTAATGACTTCACACATCCATTAATGAGAGTGAGACTGAGATATTTGGTCAGCGCTTAACATCGAGGTGAGTGGTGACATGAGGTGGGTGTGAAGCAGCGCCGGAATGAAAGTGCGGGGGAAACAGGAGATCCCCGAGAAAACCCGCCCACATGCGAAAATCCCGGGACCGACCCCGCTGGGAATCGAACCCGGATCGCCTTGGCGGGAGGCGAATGATTTGACCATTCGGCCACTTTGGCCCTCACACATCCAATAACGAAGACGTAGCCGCTATTGGGATGTGAGTATATTTACTGATCTGTGAAGCAACACTGAAATAGTGTGACTTTATTATGTTCCAGTCAAATGACAAAGATTTTTGACCATGTAGATTATGCGGTATTGTTGATCTATTGGTTAGAATAAATTCTTTTTAAGACCATAATCCGTCTTTTCTAATGCCCTTACGATATTTATTTATTTATTTAAAATTCTTAATGAGAGCAGATATTGAAAAACTGTTGCACGATTTTGTTAAAAGCTATGTATATTATATTAACTAATATTTAAAGAAAGTACTCAATGGTTCCAGTTAATTAAGCAATTATGGAAATGCCTAGTAATGAAATAATTTGCCAAATCTATATTTTAAAAAAATACTACACGATAAAAATTTTTTCAACAAAACTATACTACCGTGTTTCGACATCTGTTCTCGTTTTGGAATAAAAAATTAACTATTGTGAAAACAGTAGAAATTATGGAGATCATGGCCTTAAATGACTTTACCTTTAATCGTTTGAAACGAAAATACATAATTGGAATGGGTCATTTTGGTCTGCTTATATCGAAGACGTCCACGCGTACTGACGTATACGTTTTCAGGAATCCTGGTATATTTGAAATACAAGTGCTAAATTAATGTAGGTGAAGGCCGAGACAGTGTGTGGCGTTTACGAGCGGTTAGTTGTACAAAGAACGAATAGCTGAGCATATTCCAAAATGTTGTAAATATTCTGTATCAAACTCAACCTAAACACCATAAGCAAGATTATGGGGTATGATTAGAGACAATGGAAAATCGAGGAAAATATTTAAAGAAAACATAGTCGTCAGCAAACTGTAGTATCGTTAGTCTGAACAATTTTTGAAAACATTACACATGTTCTATGTTAAAGCTGTAGAGTTCTGACTGAGGCTGTTGAAGAATGAAATAGAAATTTAAATAATCGATAGCCAGTGTTGTACATAGAACGATGGAGCCTAGCAAACAGTCGATTTTTCCCGCTATCTTCCAGTGTTTCTCTAGATGATCTCACTTGTAAGTCCTACATTAAACACCACTAGTCATTGATTGGACTAGTAGATAACCTAGCATGTCGACGGACAGAAGGGGGACTATTGAACAGCACATTTGAGCATGAATAATACAGTTCACGAAGTACCAAACAAAATGAAGAGAATGGGAACATCTGCAGAGAAATGAAATTTTCACCACTTTGGTCCTGGGTACCCCAAGATATTCCCAGCACGTACGAAGCAGTTTGGAATTCTCTGTTACAACAGTGTGACACTGTTTATAAACGTTTTCAAGGACATATTATTGCCAGTACAGTTTCCGATACTAAAAAAAATGTTATTGCTGTAAAATAAATTGACATTATAAAATTCTATATGAAATAATAATTGAATAGTTACACCAAGTCAAAGAAAATATTGGCTTTAAAATCAACACAGAATTTTGTAAACAATATTGAGTAGTTATAGTCCTGATATTTTGCGTGATAAGAGCTAATGCGTCCAGACCGGGCTCTCTAATCTTTAGTGTTTCGGCAAATGACATTAAGTAATAATCGTACCAACATACCCCGAAGATCCAAGATCGATCCAGGCGCATCAAAACCCGGACTTTTTTGTGTATAAAGTTTGCTGTTGTCCAGTGTGATATAACAAGTCAGTGTCGGGATAATGTCGTTACCATCGCCATCATCCATACGCCTATCTGTCTGCATTTGTGTTTACTTCGTCCATTCTTGAAGCAGTCTAAGATGGCAAGCATATGCTGGGTAGGTTATTTTCTTCTTGGTAGGCCTCATATAAACTGTACTGCTCTGCCTGGAGGCATTACCAACAGGCCGGCTCTTACATCCCGGTTTAGTCTACCCATGATAGACTGGCAAAATAGTGCACAAACATCACTTGATGCTTCCGTAAGATGTTAACGTTTGAGTACGATCAAGTTTATGAGTTTTATTTATTATGTACCCTTCTGCGATTACGGTAGAAAGCCGTAGATATGTATAAAATTGCTTGGAATGAAATAAAAGTAACTAGGAATTCGAAAGGACTCATTTTCCTGCAAACATCACATAGTACTACCAAAGTGTTGAACAGCCTCACACAAACACCGTAAAATAACTTCCTAAAATGTTTAGAAAGTTATTAATATAAACGGAGCAAGGGGCAGTTACTATACTTCCGCCTTGTTAATATGCAAACGTTTATATTTTTTACAATACAAGAATGGTAACTTCGGTATGCATTTGATTGTTTTATAAAAAGTTTAGGAGTGCTACCATGGATGTCTGGGAAACAATTGTGCCATACCTACTTTCTTAGCGTTCCGATAGGCACGTGTGGCAAATTTATAAACTCTTTTTTAGCGCGTAAGTGGTTTTTTATTGTCACGTGATCAAGACATTCTGTCATTAGAGGCTGGAAAATTTCGAGAATTCAATGACCCGCGTGTTGGAATGCACTGAACTATGCATACCCAAGCCCCAGCCATTGGTTCGCTGGCTGTAGCTCAGTGGAACAGCGGAGAATGAACGAATAGACAGGGCTTAAATACGCATAAAACAATGGATTCTATCATGTAGGTCACTGAATACGCGACATTTTCCGGGCCCTATAGGTTGGCCAGGTTGTGATTACACGCGTGTGCGAGATGTCAACCCGGCAACCTGGTTTGATTCTTAAATGTCACTGAACTTCAATACCGGGTACACGTTTTAGGCGATTCGAGATGAACTATTGGACCCGGGCTGACATGGTAACTTATCGTAAGCGCATGTAAGGGTTGCGGGTTGTTTGCGAGGCTCCACCTAGGCGGCGAGGGAGGGGGATGACGACGGAAGTCAGCAGCGCGGCGCCTCCGCTCCGAGGGGTCGGGCCCCGTCCAGGGCGCTGATCGACCGCGTCGCATCACGCGGCGCCGCCGTTCATTAGCGGTGCCTGGAGGAGTGAGGGGGAGGGGGTGTTGTCGGGGGACCGGGTTGGCAGGAGGGACAAGGGTGGCACCGAAATAAAACCCGGCGAGTCGCAGCCCTGGACGCGCCACGCCTCACCTGGCCGACATCGCCGTCCACCCCGGCCGCTAGGACGTCTATACTTAGGGGCGTGGCATCTGTACCCGGAGATAATACAACTAGCCATCCCGAGTGCTAAAGCGTGCAGACTGAGCTGCCAGGTTAGTAAAGACGCAGGGAACACTTATCTACCTCACAGACATCGCCCACCTGTGTTACACGCTCACAAGTAACGGAACTGTAAGAGCACCCTAGAAGAATCTTCACAACGAGACAAGCGCTGAACTAGCGTGCAATATTCCCACCGATCCATTTTCCCATGGAATGATAAGTGGTGACCACGTCATTTGATTGGTGGAAAGGCCGTAGCTAGAGCCCGGTAATTTTCGCGAAAAGAATTTTGCAGCACTTTGTTTCAGTATTTTACGTGCGCACCTGCATCTCTGCTTTGTGGTCAGTGATTGGATGCCGTAACACCCAGCGTGTGGAGGTTAAAACCGCAAATCACAGACGTGATGTGTGAAAGTTATCCGTGTACTGATTGGCACAGTCAAATGAATAACTACTCTGCACAAAAACACTCTGTCAATAGCCATGAAGTTGAACTGCAGGTGTGCACGTAAGACACTGAAACAAAGTGGGGCAAAAATCTTTTCGCGAAAACTACCGGGCCCTAGCCGTAGCCAAGTTCAGTGCATGTTTTTTTTTATCTATATGTGGTTAGTACATTTTGAAGTACGGCCGTCTAATAAGCCATTTTTTTTCTATGTTGGGGGGCTCTGATGCAATGCTTTTTAATCAGCATAGTGTCTTAATAACACTCTATTCTTGTCCGAAGTGAGTTTTATTATTGTACGTTGGTGCAATGGGCATATGTGGAATAGTTCAGTAAAAATCGTACTCACCAACACACTGCAACGCAATTAAAACGCGTGGTATGTGGCACCCTTAAGCTACGATTCCTATTTTCTATGATTTTTAAGAAATTTATTTTTTAAACCCTGAACGATAGAAGATATCGCAAAACTACCTCCCAGTTTTCTTAAAATACTTTTATTTACCAAGTTTAATACATTTTAAGGGATAAAACGGACTGTGAAATTGGCTAGTGGTATAATTATTAAAATTTTCGCTAATAACCTAATTATCGGAAACCATATGATTTTTTTAACTAATACAAATTACATAAAACAGTGAAAAATATTTCTATCAGAAATTGAGGACAGCTTTGCGATGCGTGTTCCCTCGTAGAGGTTTAAAAAAAATAACTACCGTTACAGCAGCAGAAATAGAAGATCATGGTACTAAGAGGGTGTTAAACAGCTGCAGGAATTCCCAAACGCTTATCGCCTCGCGCTGGTACTTAACAGACCGACATTGCGTTGAACCAACGAAAATCTGAAATCATTACAATGTTTGACAGGCCTGCAGTTTACGAAGGAAGGGTTGTAGGTTTATAGGGAGAAAAGGGAGGAGGAGTAGAGAATTTTTAGAGTCAATGTGTTGCTGCAGTATCTCACACAAATTCATATAAATCATATATGGGGAGACATTTTTATTTCTATAAGCTATCGGCCACGAAGAAAGTTGATAGTAACTCTGCTAGGTGGTATTTATTCGATGTAATATATAAATACTGTATTTTCTGTGAGTCGTCAAAGGTGAACAGACGAAGCATATTTTATTATATTAATCTGCACATTAGTAAGGATGTTAAGGAATGTTTGGAAACAAGCATACCTAATCGTAATCTTTCCTCAAAGGCAGGCAAAAATGTCAGTACTCAGCAAAAACGTTTTTGACCTATATTAGATTTCGAACTGTTTTCTAAAGCAGCTCGAAATGATGCCTTTTATGGTCCATTTAAGAGAGCTCCCTGGGTAGGCTGCTTTTGTGATTGTGAGGCACAAATGAATGGAGTGCTAAGTATGCCACTGACCGGCATGTGCAGGCTGTATCAGTACAGAGGTTTCAAACTTTCAGGAGAGACGAAAAGAAAACAAAGAAAATAAAACAAAGAGACATCGATCGTTATCACCAGCCGAAGACTTCCCAGCGTTTTTACTTAATAAACATGTTTTCTCCTCTTGTTCGTCTCCTTTCTTTCTTGTTTTTTGTGTCGCAACAAAGCGTTTCCGACCATGCATTGCTATGTGATTTCCCATCGTCTATGGATGTACTCTATCGCTCCTGAAAGTTTGTAACCGTTGCACTGATACACTCTGTATGGTAGAATTTCACCTATACTCCCAAGCAACTGAGCTGGCGTGCAATTATTCTTTAACCGGTGTTTTATTCGATGGACAGCAGTCTGAAAAAGCAGTTTTTAGCCATATTGAGAGAGCACCATAAATCCACATCCTACTGTGCGTGCTGAATTTATAAACTAACAGCGAAACAGTTTGAAGTGTGTGTTCTTTCAGTAGATACATAACATATAACAAGTCAAGGTCACCGTATACAGCAAAGTGCATCATAAGGTTTTAATTTTTATATTTGTACCAGATATTTTTTCTTTATTTAGGTATACATTATAACTAAATTTTATTCTTATGAAACTTTTTTTATCTAACATAGGTTTTTGCATGACGGCTTGTCAGAGTCAAAATTTGCATGTCACGGTTTTAATTAGTAGGCTAAACCAACTGCCTTACAGAATTTGAAAGAAAAAAAATCCACCGAATAAGTTTTGAATTCTACAAGCCATTGTGCAAAAACTACGGTCGATTAAAAATTTTATACGAGCATCATTACGTCACAATATATATCTAAATAAGAAAATAAATATCTGGATGAAAATATAAAAATTTAAACGTAATTACGAAAAACTTTTATCTGCCGTATCCTTACATAGGTACGTAAAATAAGACAAATAGAAACTCACTGAAACGCATTTAGAGCACAGCAGTAAGGCACTTAATGAGCTCACGTACAGGATGTAAGTGTTTGCTTTTGAGATGTGGAAACAGGAGTGAGCACATTTTATGAGAACTGCATCACATCAATGACAGCAAGGAAATATCCCTCAGAACTTACGATGGTTCCTTACAATACACGAGCGTCGGTTCGACGAGAGAATGTCACCGAGCCGTTTGGTTAACGGTTTTGCAGAAACAATTGTATCCAATAAGTCCACAACAATAACACTTCAAAAATAAAACTATATTGGTTTGGATACATTCCCACAGTAAATAAATATATATAAAATCACACAATTCAACTAGCAAACAAACAAAAAAATGCCTTTACCACGGCTTACTTTATAATGATTATACCACTTGTTATGTTTTGTCTTAAAACAGTACTGTATGTATTATGTTGAAAAATAAAATTTTTCTATTTTCATCAGTTTTTTGAACCAATAATAATGCCCACGAGGGATAATAGGACCGTAATTATATATTCATTGTCTTCTTACGATATGGACTTTCTTATTAGTGTAGGTAAATTAGTATTTACTACTGATTTACGTCCCCAAAACAGTACAAGTTTTGTTGTGCCATTTATTGGGCTATAGGCCTACATATAGGATTTCGAAATGTTTTTCGAGAAGAAGAAGTCATCACAGCTACCGTATACGAGTTAAAATAGTATTCTGTAAAAATGAATGGCTTTGCTTCCGAGCAGTCTTAATGAAATCCTGTCACGATTACTAAATATAAAACCAGTCAAATGCAACGTTAGCGTTGGAAATTATTCAGAAATGCAGGGTAGGAAGGTTTCCAGAAAACCAAATTGAACTCTCTATTTTATTAATGGTTGAACTAGTTGTAGATTATTGTAAGCGTAGCTCTGATAAAAATATTTTTACTGTGTTATTTATGTAACTGTATTATTTTTCTCCATATTACGCCACTTTTCTCCATATTACGTTACTTTAGGGCTGTCAACCTTAAACCAAGTTACTCTTGAATGTCAGTGCCGCAGAAACATTCTAGATCTAAAGTAGGACACAGCTGCAACTCTTGTATTTTTTTTCGTAGCTGGCAACACTGTTGTTAACCTGTCTCACCTCCTGCCAACAACCAAGGCAGTCTAGCCAACGTGTGTTAAATTAAAGAATTAGGCGGCAATCGCTATTATTGTTGTATCCATGTCTACGGGAAATATTGCTGTATGCCATTGTACGCCGTGTTAATACAAGATAACAAATATCTGTTCACGGAATATTAGGTATAGACTGTCCACTTTAAACTGAGCACTCCTCAACATTTGTAATAACAAAAAAAAAAAAAAAAATGTTTTTATTGGGGCCAAAGGTAATTAGTTTTCAGTATGGTCAAACGTTTAAAATGGTTTTTAGTTTCACTATAGGTTTCATAGTAAAATTTAAAAAACGAATGCATAATAGCCGAAAGAAAAATTTAAGCAGTGCTCACTTTATCCTAAACGATCAATATCATATGTTTAGGTAGAAGGAAAATTATTCGTTCACACGCATAAATACATACAATTATCAAGCGTAAAATAAATGAGAAGATTGTAACGCAAATTAGACTAAGACAGCGCTGAGAAGTATCACTACTGCTTATTAGAACAATGGCACCTTGGGTGAAAGTATTTAGAGGAGGCATACAGAGCGTGTTCCAGAATTACTGGTCGTAAACTGACTGAGTTGTAGATAAGGTAAAATCAGGTATTTGTTCTTAGTGAATATGTATCCGTAAATGACACACTGTAAAATTTCAAAGGCAAACATTTGTAGGCAAATTTGAATTTCGAACTCTCTTGAGGCGCCATTATAGTGGCTTGCCCCGAACAAGCGCCTACATACCTGCAACCCGCAGTACTGTATTTCCACTTGCGAGCGGAATTCAAATCTAGGCACTAATGTTTGTTACTGCAAATTCTCAGAGTTTCATTTCCTGATAGGTGTTCGTTGAAAGTAAATGCTTGGTTTTGCGCTGTTTATAACGCAGTCAGATAACGACTTCTAATACCGGAACATGCTGTAAATAATTCACAGTTTCTCAGTCCAGGGCGATATCCAGTCAACTCTACGCGATTATAAAAAAAAATCAAAACTTTACTGAACAGTCACCCTTGACACGGGATCTTCACGTCAAAATATCAACATACGTGGACGAAATTATGATTTGAAATGCTTCCATTGACGAATGCAGATGTCCGACTTAGTCAAATCATTGTTGGTACCACCAACCGTGCGTAGAAATGTACAGAGCATATATCCAAACAAATAAGTAAGATGTTTACCAAATACTCTCTTGTCAGATAGTTTTTGTTAGTTAAACCAATATGGACTGAGTGATACAAAAATGTATTTGGTTAGATCAACATACAAGTTCCGGAGTTTTATATAATTTTGTATTGCCTTATTCAGGATAATTATAGAGTCCGTGAAACACTTCATAAAATAGGTACAGAAAAACGACTAAGAATAACGAAACAAATAATGCAGTACGTGAAAGACCAACTCTCAAAGTTTGTTACACCAGTTATAAATGATCTGTGTATCCACCCTTGCGGTGTCGCAAGTCTTCAATGTTCTGTGGTAAACACTATACTTGATGGATTCTCACGAGAAAAAAAATCGTAAGGCGTCAAGTCCGAAGATCGTGGTGGCCACGGTAAGCACTTCGTCAGTGGCCACCCCACGGCCTATCCAGCGATGTGGCAACGTTTCATTCAGGTAATCTCGTACGAAATTGTGGTAATGAAGTAGCAACACTTTGTTGGAAGATGAAGTCCCTGCTATCAGCTTCAAGTTGCGGCATGTCGAGGTACGTGGTACCAGTGACAGTTATTTCGGCTAAAGGGCTATAAACTGTTTGGCATGGCTCAGAACACGTTCACTTTTGGCGAATCCCGGACGTGTTCGAGGGTTGCATGTGGATTCTCTGAACCCCATATGCGTGTGTTGTATGGTTGACCTTTTCTGAGGGATGAAAATTGGCTTCGTCACTGAAGATTAACTAGCTTGCAAAGTCGTCGTCTTCAATATGGTTCTGCATGTCAGTGCATAACTGCAGTCGCAGCAATTTGTCATCGTGGCTGATGGCTTGCAGGAGCTCCAATTTGTACGGCTTCACTCTTAATCGCTTACGAAGAATTTCCCACAATGTTGGCTGAGGGAAGTCAAATTCTACGATATCCCGATATGTTGGCTTTTTTTTTTTTTTGGGACTCCGAACCATTACGTCCCTTACACGGTTCACTGTCCGTTCTGACACGCCCGGTCTACCCGAACGTTTTCCGTCGCAACAATAACTGTCCTCCTCGAATTTCTTGTCCTACTTCGTTAAGCTGTTGTAAACTGGTGGTGTCTTGTGAAACTTGCCACGGAAAGCTCTTTGAACACTCACTTCCGATTGGCAACTGAGGAATTAACGCACAAAATGCTTTCTCTGCCTGGTTCGCCGTAATTTGCAACAACTGCAACCACTAGCGCCTCTGTCGGTTATTTTTGAAGATAACTTCTTGGTGCTACGTTCAAAAAAACTTTTGAGAATTTGTCTTTCACGTGCTGTATAATTTGTTACGTCGTTCTTGGTGCCGATTTTATGAAATGTTTCACGAACTTTATAATTACCGTGTACAAACGTAAATGCAGCTGCATAACTAAACCTACTGTGAAGAGGTTACTGAAGACAACCCAGTGACTGGTAACAAAATCATTTTACAGCTCAAGATTTTGTAATTTTCGTTTTGGTTTCATGACATTCTTATGGAACAGGTGCTATGCAAGTGCCATACACCTAAGCAGGATCAGAGATTGCCACCTTAAATTAATATACGTTTTACCATAAACTGCGTTACAAATTCTCTATTTTTACATCAGCAAGACGTGTCAAATAGATACAGATATTCTGTAAAGCTGGCATTTCTCGCTACTGTTACTTATAAAATATCTGCAGATATCATTTAAAAATATTTTTTTATCTCCATGTCTAGTAGCTAAAAAATTAACAGCTAACAGAATATCTGACAACTAAAAGAAAGATTAAGAAAATAGTTATTCTTTAAGTTTAGAAAAGTTTTAAACTAAACATACCTAGTTACAAGAATTGATTGACTAATCCTGTTTAACGTGATAATGTACGTTCATCAACAGGGGGCACTCTTTAGATAATGAGTTGTACCTATCACATGTTTGGATATAAAGTTTCCCAGTACATTAACTCCAGAATTTAGCTTGAGAACACGTCCCAATACGAGTTAGCTTAATACTTTATTGTTATGTTTTTGTTGCTATGGAGTGTCATCAATATTTGACCAGTATCTTTGAAACTTTAAATAAGTTATAGAGGGCAATGATTCCTTATGTTATAACGAAATTGAATTGTAAAATATGCTCAGCAAACTAACCAAAACAAGTTTTTGCAAGCCATCAGTGCAAATGTTTGATTTTGGGATGACGTAAAATTGCAAGACTTCGTACAAGCGATTGGCATTAATAATTACATTAGCTTCGAAAGGTGCTTTTTTAATGTTTGCCCTTTACCCACGAAATACTTGCACCGGCATTACATGGACAGACTGCAAATATTAAGGTCATTACTTACACAAGATGATGCCGTTAATTTTATCTTGTTCGAAATATGTCGCCCGTAATCTAAAACAATGGAACATCACTTTAGAATGACGAATAAAAAAAAGCAAGTGTTGATGCAGTCACATTAATTAATAAGGATGTGACGATTGACCAAAAACTTCTTACAAGACTGCATTTTTTCCATGTGTGAAGCTCAGACGAGATATGATAATGCTGTTGGTTATTTTTTTTTTGTGGTATGACCTTGAACCACACGAGTCAAGATGTCCAATTCATTAACGCCACGCCTGACACGCAGATTAAATCCTTACTCCACTATTCATGTTGAGCAACAAATCAAAATGGTACATTTAATTTTAAGAATGTCCCTTCACTTATACATAAAACTGAATGCCTGCGAAATTAGTTTTAGCACTTGTAGCTACTCAAAATAGCAAAAAGCCTTTTTCATATGTGTAGCTGCTGTGACAGGAGCAAAGGTAAATTATAAGCCATTCGTCATGTGAGCACTAAAATTTTAACCTTCGAAAAATATCACTAGCTGTTACAGCATACATTTCAACATTGACAATAGTTACCTTACTACTTATATGGTTGGCAACGAACTAACCGAATATATTTCCGTGCAATTCCACTTAAATACAACAATACTAAAATAAAATCAATTCAAAATGTACTAATTTGCATTTAACATAAATAATTATCATGTTTTTATGAAATTATACAGCTCCCTACAGACTGCACCATTTATCTCACACGCGCAAACATTAAGATGGCGTGTCCAGAGAGGTTAGACATTTCCCGTCGTTAGCCGTTACGTGCGGAACGATATGAATTGTCTGAGAACTACAGCGGGGCTCTTTTGAGTGCTCACTTCATCCCGAACCACCTATAACAGTATATTTATATCACAAATTAGCATGGATGATCTTTTTAAATCATGTATAGCATCATGATTGGTTATTCTTTGGTGTTTTCAGGCGGTTGCCAACACAAGGCCGCCCGGAGATGTGCTGAGCTTTTGTCGATAGAAGATTATAAAAAAACTGCTAAATTTGCTTGTGATAACTGCTTAGGAATATAATTTTTAAAAAATGCAACGCGTAAGTAAACCCATATCTATGTCCTCCAACAATCTTTAAGGCTAATTTTCTCGCGGCGGGAAATCAATATTCTGTACATATTAAAATCTCGCTGTAGAATCCTTTACGGTACATATGTATATTGAATATTACCAAATACACTATATACCAATACTGGACAGCTTGAGCGCTTTGGCGAGAATTCTGATTATGTTGTCACGTCAAACCACCAGAGAACGGCACCCTACGTTTAATTGATTTCAGATGTACGCTGCCAACATAAAAATTCTGGGAGAAATTTCTCTATGGAGAACATATATTCATTGAATGGAGAAAATAAAAAAGTAGCAGTGCGATCAATACGTGAACATTAAATAAAGTATGTAACGATAACAAAACACAATAGTTATACAAAAATAATATCAAAATATGTGTTAGTTTCACCTCATGCCGCTAGGTTATTTTTCACAAGCTTGCGCTTTTGCATAGAGCTGTCCCGTATTGTCTCTGGGTATTACGTCCCAAAATGATAGGGTCACCATTAAACGTCTCCCAGAGACAATCTATCATCGAGGTAACTGAGCGCCAATCCAGTGTCTTGCACTTAGAGGACATGGTGTGGCGTGATGCGAGCGCTGTGTCGCCCATAGATCTACGCCCTTCTAGGCATCGATTTCACTATATACGTCGTCTCAGGTGGCCGATTTGAGGTATTTCATTGGCAGGAACGACACTGGAAATTTTCACATACATAATGGTCTGTAGAGTATCACAGAGTTCGTAATTGATTATATCGTGTTAATGATGATGACTAGAAACGTGCAGAGTTAACGTTATATTTTGTGCCAGCAAACTAAACTCCACATAGATACAGGTTCGATAGACATATTCCGTTGGCCGATAATGCCTTGTCGTGCCTCCACGGTGGAGTGGCTAATATTCTGTATAGGTCAAACACGTACATGACAACACACAAAGGATTGTGGCAAATGGGGTTGCTGATTATGCTATGGTATGTACGGGAGAGTTGAGTTTAGTCTAGCCCCAATTAACAACGTGGATTTTGCATGTACCTAATGATGACAAATCATTACAACCTGAGTTACTAAGTCTCCGGGCTTGATATTCCCTGCATTACAGGATGTCCACGAACAAACGCATAATCAAGAACACTACGCGAATCCTGGAATAATTTAGAGACGAAAATATAAGTGGCAAAATGTTTTACGGCGACATTTTACGTGCACAATGTGGCAACACTGTACGAAGAAGGTCTCCTCTTGGCTACACGTCCAGATATTATTTTAAGTATGTTACTGTACGCCATGTAAACAGAATCATGTTTGGAATGCCTGCACCCAAAATATGCAAATCAGAATAGCAGTAGTAACATCAGGAAGATGTCTGTGGAGCGAGGGAACTAACTACAGTGTTATGTTACCACATTGTTCACATAAAACGCCATTGTCCAACATTTTGCCACAAATATTTTCGTCACCAATTTAGCTAAGGAATCGCATTTATTTCTAGTCATCCTGTATTGTGAGAATGCCTTGCTAGGGTGGGAGAAGCGTACAATTTCTTATCTGGTTAGCTGTTAAGCTCAAGTGTTGAGAGTATGGAAAGACATCGAATTAAAATGTTGACGTCCCCATAACTATATGCAGGTCTGGAGTGGAATTTTATAGTAAACTAGCAGTCCATCCGCTGATTTACCCGCGTGTAATACTTGTAGAATTTCAGGTTATGTCGGCCGTATTCTGCAAGATAAAAACACTCATGTATGCATACTCATGAACAAAGAGATTGTACCACATTACGTATCGATAACATTGCAGAATTTAGACTAACCTTACTCCCTATAAATTATTAGACGATGTTCGTGCCTGTATTTTTGATCGTCTGCTTTCAATAGTTTTCCAACTGGTAATGAATTTTTGTATCCAGTAGAAAATATATCCCAATTTTTACGTAATAAGGAATGCAACATTCTAAAACAAACACTTCGAAATATCAAATGGTTACATAAATGTCGACTGCACGGCCTTAGATAAACAGGTCTGAAAACTTGACATCCTGTTGACAAAATTAATTAATGATATTGTTACTGGTGCCACTAGTAAAATAGTCAGATGGGCGTTATTTAAATTTTTTACATCAAAATTAAGTATTCATATGTAAGAGGACCAGTTGCAACAATTACATGGATCGAAATATTATTTTTGTGTTTCCTTACCTCACATTACATTAGCTTTAACTATTATTCTCATGTATTCACACAAGAGTGTGTTGTTTCTCGCTGCTGGAGATGTATTCATACGGGGAACGTTCCTGAAATTCACCCTTTTCTTCGAGCAACATCATGGATGCTACTTGAGAGACTTTCTGTATTTAGTATGAACCTTTGAACTGGTTAACATCGTTATCAATTATGGTGCCGCAAGAATGTCTGTCACGTAAAATTGTGAAAATAATGTGTACGCATACAGTAACACTGGACATTTTTCTAATCCTTAGCGAGTTATTGATGTTCTTAAATGATTAACAAAATTGTCACGTTGTCATATTCTAAACTTAGTACCATTATATTAAGTTTCGGATGTTTAAGAAAACAAATCCCTAAAACAGTACATATTCATCCATGAGTAAATCATACCCGTGTACTTTAATTACATGAAAACGATTCGGCTGACATATTTTTTAAGTACGTCAAGGTACAGTCCATCTGTTGGGATATTCGACACAGATGTACAAGTATTTTTCCTTTCAGTTATTTTTCAAGGATGTAACTTACGCATACCGGTAAAATACTACCTACAAATTAGCATTACCACCACCTTAAAAACTGGAACACTTAATTAGTTTATTTAAGTTAAGACCAGTAAATAGTTTCTTTTGCATATTAAACTCAAGTCAAATTTCCTCTATTTCTGTTAAGACCAGTAAATTGTTTCTTTTGCATATTAAATACTCAACTAAAATTTTCTCTTACAAAATTTTGTCTTACTTGCGCCTATATGATGATAATGTTTTATTTAAACAATACTTTTGCGATAACTGTTAATCAGAAACTAGTATGTGCAGTTTTAATAAATGAATGTTAGTAGCCATATTACTTTTAACGTGCTAAGGTTATAAACGTGAACTGTTAGTTTGCGGTCGGATATGTTTTTATGACCTGAAGTATCATCGTGTTTATTCTGAGGAACGACATAACAAAACTCATATATTACGAAGCAGATACTAAAAAAACTGTTAATGTTTGAGAAATCATATCAGTAAGCTGCGGGTCAGTAAACTCTAGAAAGTTCAATGTGACTTGCGTGGTAATGCAATAGCATGTCTATCTCGTGCCGAGGACGTGGCTTCGATCTGAGCTAACTTGTCATTGCAGGCATTTTAAAGTGGCCTATTTTCATATCCTTTAGAGGCAAATTTTTCTATAGCTTATAACTATATCCTGTCTACTCTCTTTTCTAGAATACTGCACGTTTGCATTACTGTTAGTGGCTGTCTTCCATTAGCCAGTACACGTAGCATCACATTAATATATAAAAAAAAATTATGTTAAAACAGAAGTTACTGCAGAAAACCGATAAATAAAATTTATCATCTAGCTCTCTCTCCCTCTTAAGCATTGTTAATGTGTTCAGAACGTTAACTGTTCATAAAAAACAAATTAACTTTCGTAAACGAAAATGTATTTTATGATTCTTAGCGAACATGTGACAAAATGTTGTACATATTTCAGTTGATAACGTACACAATCTGGAATTTTAAGATACAGGTGTTGTATTTTCACAGTGTGTAAACAATATTAGTTTTGCAGCTGTAGTTTTTCGGGAAAATCATGTTAATATCTAAAATGCCTGTAAAATATATTTTAACTTTATACCTACAAACAGCCCAATGAAATATACTAAGTGTTATGCGATAACCTAGACGGTCCCTTGTTACATAATAACTCTTATTGCATATTAATAGTGTGGCTTCTCCGTTGTTCACTGTAACAGTAACGCCTAAGGCACATGCAAGAGTAATGAAATAAACTTCATAAACCACATTACTTGTAAATCGCATCACTTTTTGTAAGTTTTATGACGGAATGTGAGGTGAGCCTTTTAAACGTTCAAACTGCAAGTGCTTCATAAGGGCGCGGTCACCTCTTTTTATATTTTTATATTTGTTCCAGACATTTTTTTTTCTTATTTAATTCATAAATTGTGATTAAATCTTTCTCTTAGGAAATTTTGTATCTATCATAGTTTTTGCGTATGAGTCGTTTACTTCAAAATTTGCACTTTACGGTTTCATGTATGCCACTAAAACCAACTGACATACCAAACCAAAAAAACAGTGTATAACAATGTTGTAGACTATGATTCGACATATAAAAATATATATTTGTTTTGTTTTTATATATGTCAAATCATACCGTACTACATTGTTATACACTGTGAATTTTTTTCGGTTTGGTATGTCAGTTGGTTTTAATGGCGTAAAACCTTAAAGTGAAAATTTTGACGTTTACGACTCATTACGCAAAAAAACTATGAGAGATACACAAATTTTCTAAGAGGAGGATTTAATCACAATTAATGTCTAAAATAAGAAAAAAAATCTGGTACAAATATAAAAATAAAAAAGGACGTTGAAAATTGAGGTGAACATAGGGCGCCTAGGCCGCGGAACGATGTGTAGAGCTTCGACCGTTACAGGATTGTTCGAAAACTGCTCATTTCACATGAGTGATGCCTGCTTAGGAACAGCAGTTAGAGTACGTTACACGTATGTATAACCATTCCAAGTTTACTACTTCTCAGTAAAGAATATTTTCTATTGGCCGAAAATAGCGCAAATGGGTGTTTATGCGGTCATTTTATGTATGAATATCTTGTCTCAGAATCTTTTAAAGGGTATAGACGTGTGCAACACACCTTCATATTTAACAATACGTCATAAGATGATACCGTTACCACTGACAGTCTCATAGAGGCGCGTAGTCGGTGAGAAGTCTGCACATCAGTTCAGTGACTCGCACCTAGAGGCTAGAGTGCGGCGTAATACGTGTGTTGTGTCGTCCTTACCACCTCCGCACTTCGATGACTTGAATACGTTCACACAGGCGGCT
>PNEQ01133890.1:52181-72181 GCA_003012365.1 Medauroidea extradentata
TTTTTTTTTTTTTTTTTTTTTTTTTTTTTTTTTTTTTTTTTTTTTTTTTTTTTTTTTTTTAATAATTTCGATTTCTCAAGGGGTATAAGAGGTACAGACGGTTAATTGGAAACACGATTTATTTTTTTAACGGCTTTAAAGGATGAATTTCGAAAACTCCTATTATATCTTTTTAGATATTTACGTAAGTTGTATTTAAAAGCAAAAACGATTTCAAAATTTCAACTGGTTTAGGAGACACGGAGGATTAATTGGAAAGACATTTTATTTTTTTAACGACTTAAGAGTTGGATTATCGAAAAATTCTGAAAACACTTTAGATATTTACGCAAGCATCATTTTAAAGAAAAATTCACCCAAATATCTGAACTGCGTTAAGATAAATCAAGTATTAATGAAAAACACATTTTACGGCTTTTCACCCCCTTAAATTTCGAATCTCGCAAAATCTCTTCTTAGCGGACGCCTACGGGCTAAGGGGAAGCTACGTTCTAAATTTCATGGTTCTAGGTTCAGCGATTTGGGCTGGGCAGTGATGAATGAGTCAGTGAGTGAGTGAGTAAGTGGTGTTTCGCTTATATATATATATATATATATATATATATATATATATATATATATATATATATATATATATATATATATATATATACATACACACACACACACACACACACACACACACACACACACACAGTAGTGTCCCGAAAATACCTTCCGATATTTAAACAGGTTATAGTATGCAACAAAAGAAGACGAAAACGTGTTGTACACTCTTCACCTAAACTCAATATTTAGGGCGTTATGACCAGTTAAAGATGAACGTTTAAAACCGTATTTTCCCAAAATACAAAATACAAAAACATTATTGTCAGCGTTGTTTAATGCTATTGGGATCGTCAAACCAACAGCATATGGTGCGTAGGAAAATAGCAGGGGTGGCTACTCCCTAATTGCAAACAACTTCTTTAACGTCACGTTTTCCATACATTTGAAGGTGGTTTGTTGAGTAATGTCACCTTTCAACAAAAAAAGGTTCTCCTTTTGCAACTGTGTAGGAGTCACCGTTTTCGTTCAAATCACACATGAAGCTACAGCGGTAATTAATAAGTGCCATGTCGATGTTCGACACTGTAGTGCACACATATGATTTCACATGCACGAAGTACTGCGTATGATCGTAGGCAAATAACCACCGGGTTGTGGTGTAGTACATGCAGTGTCCATGAACACCATGCCCCTGAACTACCCTTCACAACAGGTGCTCGATGTGACCGCTATCCATAACAATGCAGCCCTCTGCCCTATGCCGCATGGACTCGCATATTCGTTGGAACACTCCTGGTTGTTGCCGGATTGCTTCGCAGGTATGGAACACGCGCTCCCTTAGTGCATCCACATTGTGTATGGGGGCTGCATACACCATGGACTTTACATGTCCCCACAGCCAAAAGTCTAAAGGGTTAAGATCAGGGGAACGGGCAGGCCAATATATTGGCCCTCCACGACCTAACCATCGCTCATGAAAGGCCCGTGTTAGCTGTCGCCGTACCTGTAGCTGAAAATGGACGGGTGCCCCGTCATGCATGAACCACATGTGCAGGCGTTCTTGTAGTGGGACATCCTCCAGGAACAAAGGTAATTGGCTCCGAAGAAAGTTACGATACCTAACAACTTTCAGTGTGTTGTGTAGAACGTAGGGACCTACGAGTCTGTCTCCGTAAATACCTGCCCAAACGTTGATACTAAATCTGTGCTGGTGTCTTCTCTCGTCAGTTGCGTGTGGGTTCGCATCGGCCCACACGTGAGCATTATGGAAATTGACGATACCGTCTGTCGTGAAACCCGCCTCATTTGTGAACAACACCTTCGCAATGAAATGCAGATCATGTTCACACAATTGGAGAAACGTCTGGCAGAACTGCAGTCTGGCTGCCCGGTCGTGTGGCAGCAAAGCCTGCACACGCTGCACATTGTAGGGATAGGGATACAGAAACTGTTCATGGAGGACCTTCCACACTACGGATTTTGCAGCAACTTCAGCTGCAGCTATCCATCGGACACTCGTTCCGGGATTCGCCTCCACTTGTTCTAATACCCGTTCTTCCATATTCGGTGTGCGTGTTGTTCGAGGTCTCCCACGATCCCGTGTTCGTGGTGCAAAGGATCCCGTTTCGGAAAGGCGCTGGAACAGGGTACTAAACATCTTTTCTGATGGTGTACGGCGTCCTGGATATTTGGCGGCATACACGGTACGTGCCCGTCGGTTGCTTCCATGTGCCTGCCCGTAGCAGTAGACCATGTATTCCATCTCCTGTGTCAATAGTAGATCTCCATTATGTGCTGCAACCTGAAGACAAGGATACGAACACACATTACAGTACAGCGGTGTCACTACAGTGCGTGCTCCATTTGAACACTACACGGGTACACCACATTCAATGATCATACCTAACTGATAGAGCAATGTACGTAGCCGACTGTGATACTTTTAACGGTTCTTGTACTGCGTTCGTGCTTCATACACATACAAACACGATGTGCTACATGGTCTCAAACGTCTCGTGTACGCATTCGTTACGTGTCAAAGAGCTCGGTGTGCAAGATATGCTCCTCGTACGAACAGCATAACTCGGAAGACATTACGTTTACAACGAAATTCAATGCTTAATGATATTGGGATTCTCAAATCAACAGCAAATGCTGCTTGATACCTTCCACGCTTATGAAAATAGCAGGGATGGCTACCCTTCAATTGTATACACATTGTTTACCGGCAGAAATTCCGAGCATTTGAAGATGGTTTATTGAGTACTGTTACCTGTCCAACAAAAAACGTGCTAATAGTGCATCTACCTAGGACCCTTCGTTTACATGCAAATGCAAATCACAAATGAAGTATCAGCAGTAGTCCCAGTAACAACACAATCTGTACACATGTGTCCATAACACAAACAAAAGCCGTATAAAGACATCGTATTGCAATACACAAGGAACGTTTTCCAAACTCACGATCTCATTAATAGTTGCTTCTGGGACTACCGCTGCAGCTTCATTTGTGATTTGAACGAAAACGATGGTTCCTAGACAGTTGCAAAAGGAGAACCTTTTTGTTACACAGATAACACTATTAAACAAACCCCCTTCAAATGTATGGAAAACCTGACGGTAAAAAGTTGTACGCAATTAGGGAGGTAGCCACTGCTATTTTCCTAAGGGTGGAAGGCATCAAGCACCATATGCTGTTGGTTTTAAATTCCCAACAGCATTGAGCAATGCTGACAATATTGGTTTTGTATATGGCGTAATTTCCCACATTTTAGGAAAGTACGGGTTTTAACGCACATCTTTAACGGGTCATAACGCCCTTAATATTGAGTTTAGGTGAAGAGTGCACAACATGTTTTCGTCTTCTTCTGTCGCATACTAGAACCTGTGTAAATATCGGAAGGTATTTTCGGAACACCTGGGTATGTGTGTATTTGTATGTATGTATGTATATATATAATGATAACGTTTTGGTGAAACGCTGGGAAATTATAGCTAGTATGACTTGAGGAGTGACCTCGACGGGAATGCTGACACCGGTTAAGAAGGCGATAAAAGGCTTCATTTGGAACAGTTTTAGACGACGATGTAGATGAAAATAGAGGTCAAACAACTTAATGCAGAGTAATCAGATTTTTGCACGCAAGTAAGAAAAGAATACAATGAGGAATTTCTGTTCTCAAATTTTCGCTAGCATTCGATGGGAAAATTTAAATAATAAACTAGGGATACATTAATGTAACATATGTTTCGAAAATAAAATAGATAGAACGTTACCTATAAAATTTTCTCCTAGCCGAGTTTTTAGAAAGAATAGATTTTTTCCCCCACATAATGATTTATATGCAGTCACTTATAGCACTATGATTATATACCTGAACCGATAAAATTTCTCTCCCCTTTATCAAATCCCACTCCAACCCCTGAACACACATGAACTGTTGATATGTCAAAAAACGTTACAGATTCTTATTGGCTCCGCGCAATATCGGTCTAACGTACAATACTAAAGGTACTCGCGCGAAGCGACAAGCATTTGGACATTTATGTTGCTGTTTTAACCCGCTGTTAACTCTTACAGACGAGGTAAGAGGAGACCGAGTAAGATTCAGCATTGTTACCCTGCGATATAAGGCCCGATTACACTCGTGTGTGGTCCATTCACTCAAATTTCAAACTTGTGCCATTATTACATTATTATTATTACAGCCAATTGTAAACAACATGTCTTAACACGATGTCTATCTATATTATTTTATATTATATTTTATTATATACTTCATTATATTTTATATTATATCTATATTATTTGCCAAACTATCACGCTTGCTGGATTCATTCACGCAAACTGTGGTATATGTGTTATTAAGTCTCTGGAAAGTAATGCTTAGGTATAGGTGGTTGGGGATAAAGTGAGCACTTTTACAAAGACCATCGTGTCTAGAATAATAGTTTGCAAATATTATCTGTTGTGACTTCAGAGGTGAACTTATCAGTTCGTTACAGTTTATACACTTTAATCATTGTTTTGCATATATTAAAAATTAGTACAGGTCGTTCGGGATATAGAGAGCATTAAAAATTTAACCTTTGTAAAATATAACTAGTCGTTACTGCATAGAATTCAACAGTAACGTTAGTTGCCCTACTGCTTGTGTGGTTGGCAGCGAAATTATGCAATATACTTCCTTGTGTTTTTTTATTTATATACAACCGCACTTAAACAAAAACAACCGAAATCGACATAATTGTATTTTATATAAGTAATTAACCACGTTTTTATCGAACTGTATAGATTCCTACTGACTGCACGATTTATTTTACACGCGCAAACGTTAAGTAACGTGTCCAGATAGGTTAGGTACTTACCGTCGTTAACCGTTACGCGCGGAAAGATACGAATTAGCTGAAAATATAAATTTAGCAGGGCTGTTGAGAGAGCTAACTTTATTTTGAATCGCCTATAATAAACTACAAATTATCTTAAAAGTAAAAGAGTAATTCAGGTTATAAAAGTGCTCATTTTGTCCTGAACCACCTATATTATTATTCGAGTTTGAGAAAATATAGGGTGGCCCAAAAGTCCCGCATCATAGGCAGTTGTTTTGCAGTCGTGTTATTCACGTTGCAGGTGAACCATGTGCGTGTCGAGGTTATCCTGCTCTGTGGAACTTGCACGATCGCTAGCAGCAATGTTTTTATGTTTCAGGCAATCATATTGAGCACATTCTATGACTTACTTCACACACGTTGAGTGTAAGTTGTTCTTCCTGTGTTGCGGGACATTTGGGCCAACCTGTTCATAAAATACACGTGAATGCACATTTAAACATTTTACTCAGTCAAATATAAACACTTAACACAAAAAGGTTAAATTCCAGTTATATAGATAGAATCATTGATTCTAAAAGAGGAGGGGGATTTTTGCATCAACTTGTTTCATTGTCTGTCGTTTACATCTGCAGATCACAGACGAGTTGTGTCGCACTAACTTTATTCTGACACAGCCGAATGATGTACGCCTCTGCTTAACGACACTTTGCCATTATCATGTAGCAGTGTGTCAGATGTGCTCGAAAGGCACTGAAACAATTTCCACGAAGATCAGTGGCTCTATCTACAAAATCAAAGCTTACGTTCACGGTCCTAATTGTTCAATTTGATGTTCGATGTCCCATATTCAAATTCAATGTACGTGATGTGCACGTATGTCGAGCTACAAACATGCACGTACTGGGATCATGGAAAATACTGAAAAATAATTTATTTAGCTGACAAAACATAAGTAGAGTAAGGTAGTTATGAGCCTTAATTTCGTATTACCACATCCTTGACAAATGATAACTAGCTTAAAACAAGATGTTGCAAAGTTCTTTTCGCCAAACAGTGTTTCTAATAATGCGCCTCCAAACAGAAGTGAATGTCGGCGTAGCACATTTATTAATTATAATCTGTTTACTATCTGTCTGTTCATATCAACAATGCTTATTTGTCCTGCGCCGTATTACAATAAGCATATGCTCACCTCTAGGTGCACTAAGCGCCTTATTACAATCAGCATAGGTTTACCTCCAGGTGCACTGGACCTTTCAGTTGTTACAACGTACACATTTTGTGCTAAGTTCTCGAGGGTTTCAACAATAGCGTGCTTTAGATTAATTACGATGCACTGCTTGAGAGAATGGCAGATAATATCAGTTGTAGGCCACAGTATAAACATATTTTATGCAATAACATGGTGCAAATTGATATTGTAGATAAGTAAGACCTACAAAACTTCAGTTTTTTCCAACGTCATGATATTCTATTTATCCCATTTACTTAATTTTGTTTGTCAAACTAGAGCGCTTTGTATTATATTCTATGTAATGTGTTTCGCTTACTCCGCCTTTATGTGCGTTTACATGCTTTAATAATTATTATGGGCCATGGGAGTAAATTTTCCTTCATGTCGGCAATACGCTGGCTCAATTTCATCCCTTGTTTCTGAAATACGTTGTAATTGATATAGTTTGCTCGTAAAATTTTTCCTGTATTTGTTTACATTTTCTACATTCACAGAATTAGGACCAATACATTTCAAGTACACAATAGATGAACACACATTTTGTACAGTACCAGTCAATATTGTTTTGTAATGTAATATTTTGACTAAATTATAAAGAAAATTTCGTATCAGGAATTAAAAATAAAGGTAATTTTAAAAAGTTTCTACATAAAATATCTTGAAAAATACTACAACAAGAAATTTTAACAATTTATATGTCCAATATTTTACATTTAATAATTAACTTTAAATCCTCGTTTCACAAATAAACAACGCGCGGTTAATTCTTTTTTCATAAAATTATATTTTACTGTAGTATATATAGAGGAATTATTTATGTGCATTATCTTCAAAATTCGTCAATTAATGATATGTAATATTTTCAGTAGTAACTTATTCAAAACTCTGTGGGTACAAGCATGTCAACCAAAGGCGTTAACTGCCGTATCACTCTTCGGTGTAGCAACTGTGCATGTCATCGGGACATCTCCCTCCTCCTGGCCTGGATGTGGCATTAACGCCGTGCAGGCTGGTACACATCCGCTGTGCGCCCACTTCAAGGATACCATACTGCAGCTCGAGCAAGACACTTCCTGCATCGTCCAGGAAAATATACACCCACTCTGCACAGCGCAGATACAACAGTGTCCGACAAGGGCTTTATGCTCGAGTTTGTAAGCCAAGTTGTATTCATCAGGACAAGTTGAAACACTGTTTTCTCCTGAGGCCTAGTAAGCCGAGAAGCCAAACTATTAAGGGCATACGCCCCCAGGCAGGGCCATTATATGAGAATGTGAGACCTGGGACAACATAAAACGGCGATATCCCCCCTTTATATCTTCAGATGCAACTATAATTCTTACGGTATGGAATATTTATATTGGTATTGGCACGTAGCAACTAACATAAACATTACAATTACAAGTACCACAATACAATTAATTCAGTTCTCAGAGAAATGTTACAAATATATATGCGAGTAAAGCAAAAATAATGCAAGTTACTAAAATGCAGTTCTTATAAAACTAAATGAATACTTAATATTGTTGTGCTGCATTCGTTTCAATCATCAATTTATAATTCTTTTACTTTAAATTCAAAAGTGAGGCACCTTAGAATGTGTATATATATACTCTTTTTGCAGCCCCCTCCCTCCCCCGTCTAAGACGCGGCCCTGCCATAAGGTTTCAGTTATCTGTAGCACGTAAGATCATTAGGCACACATGATTTTTGCGTCAGTTTTTGAATGTTTTGCGTTCACATATGTACCTCTGCTTTGTAGTCAGTGATTGAATGTTTGTAATGCTCAGTGTGTGTGGAGGTTCGACCAGCACATCATAGACGTGTGGAGTCGCAGTAACATAACTCTTATTGGCACAGTCAATTGACAGTCGTTGCTGTACAAAGACACGCCGTCAACAGCCATAACGCAGAGGTACAGATGTTCACGAAAGGCGTTGAAACAAGTTGGTGCAAAAATATTTAATCGAAAATTAGATGCCGCAGTAGATTACGTGTTGCCGTCAGTGATCGGGAAACTTCGGTCGGAGATCCTTCAAAATCAGTCCTTGTGTAAAGATTTATTGTCGGTTGGAGACAGCAAAATTGTGAAGCAAGATGGGCGAGACTGACGCGGGCTTCAAGAATGACTCTCACTTTATGTGATGGCATTTTACTGGCGCACCGTGTTTTCGTAGAAATCTTATTTTTGTGCAAGAATCCAAACGGTACAGTTGATATTTTTTATTTGCAGAACTTACAATATTAAAATTCTTTCTAAATTGTATTGGAAGATTTTAATCCACGCGCAATAAAAGAGACATGCCATACTACAGCTCGTAAGCAGAGAAACTATTGAGCATTGTTACTGACAAAGTCAGGTAATATCAGTATCAATTTCACTGATTCCTAACAAATATATACGAACGCTACCATTAAAACTCTAGATCTGAATTAGTGAATATTCACTTATTCACGCCGATGGATGGAACAGTTTCAACAAACTGAATCAGTGAAAATCAACTGTGAAATCGGTGACTATTCACTTATTCCGATAAAGAGTGCCAACATTCCACAAGTTAATTAGTGAATGTCCACAGATTTTCCAGTATTTTTTCACTGATTCAATAAGTGAAAACTGTTCTTTGAAAACAACGGGAAAAACCTGTGAATATTCACAAATTAAGCAGTGACTACTTTCACTGACTCAAATTGTTGAAACTGCTCCATCTATCAGCGTGAATAAGTGATTATTCACCAATTCAGATTTAGAGTGAATATAACGGAAACGATTTTCCCATACTTATTTCTTAATACTCCAATACATCGGTGCAGTTATTTTACAAATAGTTTTTAGAGTGAACTACCTTAAGTCCAACGAATGCTTCCTTGTTTCTGAGTAACAAATAATGTCGAAATTATTCCAAACTTAAGACGTCTGTTGAAGACGATTGAAACGATTTTGGAGAGCCCCAGAAATATTTATAAATGACGTGCAATATTTCAAAAAAATGCATAGTTTGAAAAGTGTTTTCTTTTCACAAATAAAGATACTAGGAGCAATCTTAGCAGTTTCGCATTAAAATTAATGAGCGCGAGACACTGCAACATCGTTCATTCGCCGGGTGAAGACTTTTCTGAAAGCACACTACGCTAAGTTCGTGCAGGATAGTTTAAATAAAAAGTCAGAAAATGCGGCACACCTAGTCAGAGTATAGTTCGGTAAGCCTACGGCACACGGACATCTTGATTTTACAAGAAAGTGATTATAATTTTTAGAGATCTGCGAAATTCGTGTTGTTATTCGGTGGCAGATTGGACTTTATTGCTCTGTACATTACAGAACTCGGTCTGTGATTTCATTGTCCACATGCCTTCGTGTGATTTTACTTACGCGTGTGCTCGCTTTATAGATGATTGGTCACTCAAGAATAGAATTTTTGATTATTTGTCAGAAGCGCTCACCACGACAAAACACGGAACTGTGAGACAACGGGGGATATCCAACGAGAGTACGATATCATGCAGTCTAGTCTGTTGTGTAAAATAAAGCGAATTTTGCTAGTCCCTACTAATTTACACACCTCGACTTGTGGAGAACCTGTATGGTATGAATGGCCACCGGCATTACTATAAAGCTTTCTGCTGACTACCATACAAGGACTCGTATATTAGCTAGAGCGAGATAAGGACGGTTATGGTTTTCATAGATTTTCCGGTATAAGTCGAATACGAACAATGCTAATTTTTTGCTTGTGAATACGTGTTTTTTAAAACCAAGCTTACTTAATTTTCAGCGTGAAATGTCAGTATAATTAAATGTAAAATATTACTATCGTATTAAGTATTTAACTGAATCCTTACCTTTGGTCAAATCACAGGAATTGTTCTGGTAGTATAAGGATTTCAGAAAAGAAGTATTTAATAGTTTTATTAACATTATTTTGAATTGGCAATTTATTTCTTGCATGCTCTATAACGTTAAAACTACCCACAACAAATTAAAACATGCAGTGAATATTTTAAATATGTAAAACTTCGTGTCGATAAGTTGCATTATTTTGTGTGGCTAACTCGGTTAACTAGCATACTTGCAAGTACTTTAGGTAGGGTTCATATTCTTGTACACTTGTTATGCTTTCTTTCATGTGCAAGAAATATGCCTTTACTTTATAAAGATCCTTTTGTGTTCCAGAAACATGTGACCGCCAGCGTCAAGGTCACACAGCCGCGTTAAGGGCGTGTCTTCGGCTGTCGGCAATGTAGCTAAACGTACCAGAATCCTAGTTCAACGTAACACGATTAAGAACGATAAAATATTTTTAATATTACATTAATATACTGATAATTTAGTTGACAAAGTGATATTTTTGTAATTAAATACGATTTATCCGAACATGCCAGATTGAGCAATGCTTTGTAGCAGTATTTATTCTTCTCAATTAACTTTGTCTTTTAACGCTGAATGCCAGTTATCGCCTAGGCCTGGTAAATAGGCGAAATGTTTTAATATTTAATGGTGTTGAACTTCACCGTCAAGGATTGATATAATTGTTTTCATAATAACGATTACAACATATGTCATATGTTAGGCATTGTCAAGCTATTGGGCAAAATTTTACCAATTTTCAAAAGTTGGTACTTGGTTGGCTACTATTGATGTACAAATACGTTGCTTCCTGAACGTATACAAGATATGCATTCTCCTGGTGGTTAGGCAGCGACGATGCAGCAACGTAAAGAGGCCTGCATAACGTACATTCATGCCTTGCCATGCAGAAGTTTTAAAGTATGCAACGGTCTCCGTCATTTGTGTAGCAAAATTTCAAAATATCTAATAGTGAATATTATCACATAATCTGTGTGTGCATGCCTGCGTTTACTGTTTTCTCATAGGATTGAAAGAGCGTTGCAACCACGTGCATTATTATAATTACAAACTTACACCAAATTCCTGTATACGCATGTACGAAAATAACTGTAAATATTGTATTTTGTGAACAGCGAAATGGGAACAACTAAAATTTTGTCATAATCGTTTTAATACAAAATATTACCAGCATGTATGGAATTGATAATTTTTTACTTCTTCCTACGTCGAAATTAATGCTCGGTAGCATAATATAAGCTGGTATTGGATACAATTATTAGCAGTTCTGCTCCTTGATATGTTGCTTGTAATGACATTCACACCATCTACCCTACTTTTAAAAATGAAATCCTCTCAGCTCCAATATAGATGTTGATGCAAAGAGCAAATAAATCCATGCACCTAAATTTAAATTTTTTATTTTTAACATGTACAATTACTTATTTTATTACATTCGTTTTCAGTCATTGAAGCAATTGAAAAAATGCCTTTTGGCCAAAAACAAAATATTTTTCCGTTATAGGCCTCGGCAAATTTTTTTTTTTGTGGTGATCGCAGAAAGTTTTTGCTGCCCTCGGTATATTTTTCCTGTAACAATAAAAATGTTTAACTACTAAATACTTCGCAAGGTCCGTCTCGACAAAATATTCGTGGCTACCACAAAACCGTTTTGCTGTGAGGTCTCAGTTTCAAAGACGTGTTACTGCCTAACTATACGAAATTGACAGTAAGGGCAGTTTTTATCGTTTTAAATTAGTAGCCAATAAAATGGCTTGTTTAGATATATATGCCATTATTCAGACTACACTACACGCTGGTATTATTTTCTGTTGGAACACATACATGAAGCAGACATAATTTTAATGTTAAATAGAAGTATGTTACGGGAGTTGTTTGGAACCACAGAAATAAAACTGGTTAAAACCAACTGAAGATAACGAAACAGTCCACATATGTCCAAATATCAGAAGTAGATAAAATGTAAAAGAACAAAAATATTTCACTCTCTACCACTTCGCTGGCATACACAGGAAATAATATGTTAAACGTTTATTTTTCGGGACAAGTACATCAAATGTTTTGTTAAAATGCATGTTATTCGTCGATATTGATTTATCATTAACTTAAAAAAAAGCAATTAGAAAGGTGTTAAGTTTCTCCTTTAGAAAACGCTTCTTGAATATGCATAACATAATGTGCAGAACATAATATGCACAATTTACTTAAGGGCGCGGTCTACTGCAGTTTTCATCATCATTATTTTATTTTTTATTTGTGCCAGATATTTTTTTTTCTTATTTTAGACACAAAATGTGACTAAATTTGGCTCTTATTAAATTTTTATTCTCTAATAGTTTTCGCGTAATGGCTTGTTAAAGTCATATTTTACATGTTTCCGTTTTAACGACTACACTAAAACCAACTGATATACCAATCTCAAAAAAATCACAGTGGATGAAGACATTGCAGGCTACAATGACATGCTCATAAAATTAAAGAATAAAAATTATTTGTATATTTTTTAAATATTGAATTTTTAAAATTTTCATTTTTAGTTTCAGCATTTTTTTAAATTCAAATAATTTTTATTCGTTGGTATACGGCGCGTTCATCAAGAGTGTACAGTTCCGACTATCTGCAGCCCCACCTGGCAACAACCCACGAGCCGCCACTGATTCTACCCGCAAATCACAGACCAGGGGCGTCATTTCAGGTTTTTCTAGGGGGGGGGGGGGCAAGATTTTGTTTTCTGGCGACAGTGACCTTGTTGCATCCTTTTTATTAATTAAGCATGTATAAATTAGATACTTTAATAATAAAACTTCAGTTTTATGTACTTAAGTTAGCATTATTTACATTAAAAATACAAAAAATATATTTATACACATAAAATTCTAATTCCAGGGGGGGGGGCATTTGCCCCCCCCCCTGTAGCCCCAAATGACGCCCCTGTCACAGACGTGTGGTGTCGCAGTAACTTTGTTCCTGTTTGCACAGTCAAATGAGTCACGTCTGTGCAATAATTAGAGATGATGGTTTATCGCGGGAAAACTTGACTGATTGCTGGATTTCAACTCACGTTCAGCGTACCGGGAGATTACTGGCTTTAGCTTATACTTGGGCCTGCTACCCTTTATGGCTGGGTCAATAAGAATCCCAATATTGTAATATTTAATCCCTGTTATTGCTCTGCAGACAACTACGATGTGTCATACGTATATCACCGAATCATATATGTTGCAAGAAACTATAGCGTTTTCAAGGGTATGTTGGTGCAAATCAACTTTAGCAATAATACATTCTGCCAATAACAATGAAGCAGAGCTTAATATGTGCACATTGAAACAAACTGTTGCAGAGTTCTTTTCGTGAAAAACCACTTTGTTTCAGTGCCTTACGTGCACACCTGCATCTCTGCTTCGGAGGTTAGTGTCTGGATGGTTTTAACTCTCATAGTCTAGAGTTCTACGCGCACTGGCATATCACATACGTGTGGGTACGCGCTAACATAGTTCTGATTGGCATAGTCAAACGAAAGATGTCTCTGCACAATGTCGCATTGCCAATAACCATTTAATACAGCTGCAGGTGTGCGTGCAAGGCTCTGAATCAAAGTGTTAAAAACATTCTCGCGATAACTTCTCGTATGAGTATGGTAGTCTTCAAATCGCAAGCGGTCACACACATCCCACAAAAAGGCTCGGGACCAGCGAACTCGTATATTGTGCTTTGGTTGGTAAAGAATAGTGCAGTGTAGTATGTCACTAATAATAATAATATTAATAACAATAATAATAATAATAACAACAACAACAACAACAACAACGAACACGACAAATTATTAAGTTAACTAACAAACGGCAGAAATGCGGCTTTACAAATGAATTCCATACAGAGGAGAATGTAGCCTCTACTACTTATTAAATCTCACTTTGTACAGCGCCAGTACTGCACTAGCTTCCTAAGGAACATGTCCACTATACTCGGCGAGAGTGATTACCGTGGTAAATATTAACCATTTGCCATGTTCCATTGTAGTATTTACGGACCTGATGTTCGTTTGTCGTTATTCAACTATACCAATGGACGACTTGAAAAGAGGCGGAGCTTCAGTCTGGTGTGGGATACATTTCCTATCTCCATGAATACCGCAACCAAACATAACCTTCATACAGGCGTTTGTCTTCACACGTCCCGGATGAGATGTATGTAAAGAAAATTGATTATTTGTTTGGAATTTTCCGCTCTTTCAGGTAAACATTGATCTTATGCATTAGCGTATCTTAACCATGAAATGAAACAAGTATTTTTTACACTTACGTGCAAGTCTATGAGTGCACAATATTTTTGGTTTCTGCCAAGATGAACCAACAAGTCAGCATGTTTGTAAACAAGCTTTGTTTCCCACAGTTCTCTCCCCCTGCGGTGTGACGTCAGAGGGCGTGTACCTCAAGTCGTCCATTTGACTGGACCGATGAGAGTTCTGGTACGCATATAACAAACGAGACTTGCATGTAGGTACACCTGATTTTCACAAAAAAAAACGCCTTTTTAAGGAAAAGTTTGTTTTTAGTGACTTACACGCATATCTGCATGTAGTGATTCGACGTATTTAACTCTCACGCTTCTAATAACTCTACCACAAATCACAGACGTGTCGTGTTGCAGTATTCTGAACGGCTCAGTTAAATAAGAGAAATCTCTCCACAAATACACGCAGCTAATAACCACAAAGCATTGCTGCAGATGTGCACGTAATGAATGGAAACACGCTAGTACAAAAATCTTCTCGCTAATGTAAGGCGCGACACGATACTGAGCATTAGATGCTTGTTTATAATCAAATATTTTCGTGATTTTTCCCACCTCCTTAGCTCAGGGGCGAGGCCTGGTCGTGTTCCAATGAATTCTCTGTAAGAATCTGGCTATGCAATTCGTGCAGGTGGCACTAATGCACCTGCCGGTCACGACAAAAGGATGTGTGCTGAGGAGGCCAACGTCTCTACGCCCCATTTCGGCACTGCAGTAACTGCACTGTACGCATGGATTTAAAAACATCAGAATGGAACATTTACTCTGCTGAAAAGTTTTAAATTTCATTTAACATGTTGTTTTATTTATATTTGTTTACTTTAATGATAAGTCACGCGAGATTCGTAGCGCTTGGGTTTAGGCAGAGGAAGACACGACGCGTTGTCAGCCGGCTTGGCAGGGAGTTTGCGCTGTGCGCGTTGGCAGCCCTGCGGCATTGATCGGCGCGCGGCCAGGTGGGAGCCGCGCGAACCAATCGATATGAGAGCATCCCTCGGAGCGGACGACGCGGTGCGCCGGGCTACATGCAGACTCCGCAGTCACCTGCCAGTGGCTGGCCGGAGATGGCCGCCCTGCTCGCTACAGAATCTGTCAGGAACAGCGTTGCCAACCTTGAGCAATGCCAGCGTCGTATTTTCCCCCCGAAAAGAACGTACAAAGTACATACAGGATCATACATTAAAACAAAAATGGCAGAATTTCTAAAGACTTTTGAACGCAGAGAAGACTTTTAGTACTTTTTTTTTTATCCCGAACGACATATAAAAGTATAACATTTGAAAAATATCACTAGCCGTCTCTGCATATAATTCAACATTAAATATAGTTACCTCACTGCTTGTATGGTTAGCAGTCAAATTACGCAACACAGTTCCTCAATTAGCGTACGATCCGATGGTAAAATTGTAGATCGTACAAGACCTGAAGTTATCGTATTTGTACGCTCGTGATCGTACGGTTAACAACGTTGGCTCAGGAGAGGCATACTCTCTCACGTGATGTGTGAACACTCATCTCCTATTCCACTCTGATAAAAAATTATCTTGCGAATTTTCCGGAAGAAAATATCCAGTAAGGATAGCGATATTCTGTGGATTTGTTTGTGCAGTTTCTGCAACAATAACATTACGAACAATGCAGATACCTTTGGCACTTAAAAAACTAATGCTTAAAATAGTGTCTAGAAAAATAGATTTTTAAACATCTCGGATATGACTTCATTTAAATTGCAGTAGTTTTCACAAACGAATGCACGAGTGCACTGGAGTTTAAACGGTAAGCTACACACTATTAATTATTATCTACAGTTTGTTAAGTATTTATTTTAGAGTGTATGGAAGAAACATGAATGCTTAAACGCTGACTGGCGCTTACCTTCGTACGAAAGTCAGTCTAAAAAAAAGCAATATTTGACGTTTCTTGCTAAATTTGTGAATTCGAACTATTCGATATACCTTCATCATAATATTTTTACAGGAATAGTATGCACTAAATTTCAGCGTATCAAAAATACTTTACTCCGTTAAAATATTGCCAAACTGTTTTACTCACAATTTTACGTAAGACACCTTTTCTTTCGGCTGTCGTGTATACGCCTAAAAAAGTGCATCGATACGCGCACGAGCCACTTAAGAAGGTGGCTCCCTAGACAGGCCGTGAGAGAGGTTCTCAATCGATTAAGCGTTAAGAGTGTCGATGACACGTAGATGTAATGCAATATCGCCTGTACACGCAAGCCACTCAACTGGCGTGCTGTCCTTTTCAATTATATTTTTCCTATGGGATTTTAGGCGGTGACCATGCCAGTTTATTTGTGGGAATCATGGTTTGAAGTCCGATGCATGTTTCTAAAATGTGTGTCTTTCATATCGGGTTGAAATATACCACGAGTGAAAGCAGTGGCGGCGGAACTTATTCTTGTAAAGGGGGTGGGACAGGATATTGGACAGAAATTTATTTCAGAGTTTTTTTTCTATAACAACTTATTAAAGCGGGTAGTACAGGGGTCCTTCCCCGGGAGAATGTGGATTTTAAGAGTGCAGATTGGTGTTATTTAAGTGGTTTTCGAATATAAATATTGAATATAGAGCTAGTAGACATTTTAATATTTTTAAATACTAAAACTTAGGGTGGGTACAAATGCCCATACTATCCCGCCACTCAGTTCTAGGGGAGTAACAGTCCCCCCCCCCTTTTTTTTTCAACGCAACCCTTGAATGACAGTGCGAATTAGTAGTTTTGAGGTATTTTTAGAGAGCCGAAAAACACTTTTCTAACTATATCGTGCTGAATGTTAAAGTAGGCCCAACACTTCAGTTTGATTGGCAGTACTCTATGTAGTGTCCGCAACAACAAAGTGTTCTATAACAGGATCATCCTTTTACAGAACAAACTGTCACCAGATATCCTACACCGAGCAAAGTCATAAGTAAAACTGGAGACTAGTCGTTTTATTCCAGTTCGCGCCGAAAGGTATTCTGTTCCTTCTCCAGTGACACATTGCTCCTTGGGGAGTTTTAGTTTTGCATGTTGGTTACATATGCGCTACATTGTAACGTTATTATGATTCATTTATTTATTAGTATTCGTCTCCTCATTCTCATTAGAGGATTTGTCAAAAACATATACACTGTTATAGTCTACAATTAGATGTAAGAAAACAAATAAGAAATAACACAATAATTGTACCGAAATAATACCAATACAATAACATTGCCAATACTACGCAAAGTACACATAGTTTCTCTTATCATCAACATTAGTCATACCATTTAGGTTAACAAAGAAAATAAAAAATAAATGGTTATTTGTGCTTTCAGACCAAAATTCTTCTGATCTATTGAATCTTACGGGATAAGGAATTTTTTTATGATATGTAAGTTGAAATTTAGTAATGATTTAGGCTACATACTTGCTCTTTCGATGATTAATTGTATTAAGTAAATCGGTGAAATACTAACACAGAGTTTACGCATTTATGTTTCATTCTTATGTAAATTATCAATTCAAGTACCAACTACAAAAATAGGTTATTCAATTTTTTATTCCCTTGCAATGACATTTATTTGATGAGTCATAATACAATAATGTATAGCATATTATTGGCTTTGTTTTATACTATGTGCAACAACACCTCGTACTATGAGCCAGCCTGTAAATGCATAAAATGATTATTATTGCAAGTACAAATTTGAATTTTGTTAATGTTTCCGGCTCACGTTATTAGTAACACATCTCGTGATTCAGGCTGTAGTTTACCCTCCTCCTAGTATTTGTTACTTTTGCAGAATACATTGTTGCAAGGGCAGGTCATAGAGTGCCAACGGTAAAAGTGGATTGTTGTCCCTATAATACATACAACAATACTTTACTTTCAATGCATTTCCACGTACACATTTAACGCCTGCTACGTAAGACACTTTACCTACCCGCGCGTTAGACCCCAGCATGCCTCCCTATTGACGGGTTTGAACGGCGCGCGCATCGTTCTGAGCATGCGCGAGTCGCAGAGCAATACAGATTTTTATTAGTTTTTTTTTTATCGTTTTTGTAAACGAACAAGACCTTTGAATTAGTGTATCCGTTTTTGTAACGAACTTTTCCCGAAAAGAATTTTGCCCCAGTTTGTTTCAGTTGCTCAACTCCACACCTGCATTCGTGCTTCAGGGTTATTGGCAGCACGTATTAGGGAAGTGACGTATCTAATTAGACTGAACCAATCAGAACAAGGTTACAACACCACACATCTGTGATTTGCAGATAGAACTCCGAGACACGTAAGAATTAAACCACCCAATCACTGACAAGGAGGCAGAACTGCAGATGTGCACGTAAGGTGCTGAAACAAATTGGGGCAAACTAATTTTCGCGAAAAGTTCACGGCCCTACTAACTGTCACATGAGACGGGGGAAAAGAGGGGAAACTTGGCCTGCGAAGAACAAACGCGTAAGGACGTGTAACGAAGGTTAAATGCTAATACGGATAAGTTGGCGGCTGAGTCAACAGTCGCGTTAAGGCCTTGTTACGGAGTTTTGCAGTGATTTCGAAAATATTTTTTTTATTGCTACCTAATACTTAGAGATGGTGAAAAATCGCGAGAATGTTTCCTGCCAGCGTATTCTGCAAATCAATGTAGCGTCCTGCGCCACGTGTTGTTGGTTGACGGTTATGTACCACAGTCTAGTTGTTTACTTACGAATCACAGACGTCCAGTAGTAGTGCACCAGAGTTATCATTGGCCCAGTCAAATATGGACTCGCCAGTAACGAAATAAAACAGTCGGAAGTGAATACATTACATAGGAGCCTAGCAAACAGTCAACTTTTCCCGCGATAAATCACCTTCTCTTCTAATACTCAATTCAAAATTTCGCCACACAGTTTTGACACTTATATGTTATAATTTGTAGCTGAATTTTTTTGTAGAATTATACTGAACGGTTTTTTAGATTTCATTACCAAAAGTACCACGTTTTTCGTCGTGAAAATAAGCAAAAATGAAGGAAATTATTTTTTTGCTGGCAAATGGTACATTATTTAAAAAAACGCGTCCACAGTATTGTGCATCGTGTGATTGCACATGGACTCAAATTTTTTCAAAACTTTTGGTTAAAAAATATTTTGAGTTATTGGCACCAGTCTGAAAAAACTCGGGAACAAGCCCTTAATCCACATACCGTATGGGGAGCGTACTCGAAGGTTCCGTATCCCACCTCAATAGCTGAAGTCTGCCCTATGAAAGACGACGAAATGCCGTCGTTCGGCGAAAAAGCGATGGAATGTGTTTGATTTGATTTCCGGCAGGGCGAGACACTGATTTTCGGGACGTGGAAAACGTGGCAGTTGTTGCTGTGTAAAATTCGCGTTATTTTCTGCCAGCAGGCTATATAACGAGTAGCTGTAAACTCGCTGATTGTCTCCCGTTGGCCTACAGTGACGTGGCTGGCCGCGGAGAACGCTTCGGGCTAGTAGTTGACTGAAGTTACATGGTAGATTGACCTACATACTGTAGACTAGTGACCAATAGACTCACAGTCTGTGGCTGTGATCAGATATATAAAGGCCAGTGAAATATAGCCTGTAATTAAAGTCAAATTATCAGTAGGTATTACTGTTAGAGATGATTGTTTATCGCGGGAAACTGGACTATTTTCTGGATTTCAATACACATTCAGCTCACCTGGAGATTACAGGCTTTAGCTTGTGCTTGGGTATATTGCTGAG
>PNEQ01133890.1:74681-81718 GCA_003012365.1 Medauroidea extradentata
GTCTAGTCAGCTGTCTGAAAGTAACGCGAATTTTGCATTTCTCTCATTAAATATTATGTAATTATGCATATTATATACTTATATATTATTGTATTATATCATATATTATATATGATTACATATGTACTTCTAATAAGTGTTTATAAACAACCAAACTACGTATAATAACAGTTATTAGAACATGACTTCTGATGTCCCACACCAGAACATTTGCTACGACGTCGCCATCGTCCTGCTGTCCACCGACTAAAGTGACATTCCTTTTTCACATACGACGAGGTGTTTGACAAACGTGTTATATTCGACTTATTGCCTTCCTTGTTTCCATGTTTCAAACGAAAAAACCATCCGCCTCTCACCAAGTCAATCCGGGTTCGATTCCCGGCGGGGTTAGTCCCCGGATTTTCGCATGTGAGAATCGTGCTGGACGATGCCGTTGGTCGGCGGGTTTTCTCGGGGATCTCCAGTTTCCCCCGCCCATTCATTACGACGCTGCTTCATACTCACCTCATGTCACCCCTCACCAGCGCTGAAGACCTCGCTGTTTAGTGCTGTCCAGAAATCTCTCATTCACTCACTCAAACGATAAATAAAGATAGCGTCCACTAGGTCTTAAGGAAGGAATGTTTGCAGCGGTGAAAATACTGTAAACTCACGATGGAAGTGCATCATCCCACTTGCCACATTTTCTCCAGAACCATCCTATTAATTCTGAATGAGTTGTACAATGGAAGCACATGATTGTATGTAGTATTTTGGACGTGTTCCATTACGATGCAGATGTCTGTCAAGGAAATATGCACTTAATAGGAATTCATAAATAAGTATGGTGTGCTTTAGTCAACGGGATACATATACCCATGGTTATGGACCTCTGTTTCCCGCGAAAATAATTTTGCCCAACTTCGTTTCTGTGCCTTACGTGCACACGTCAGTGTTTGGATATTTTAACTGTCACGAGCCTTGGGATTTTACCAGCAAATCACAGACGTGTTGTGTTGCATGAGCGATACTGTAATTGGCTCAGTCAAATGAGATACGACTTTACACATAGACACGCTGCCAATAACTATGAAGCATAATTGCAGATGCACACGTCATGGTTTTCCAGCTCCCTCATCAGTTGCACTCGTGTTGTCGGAGCCAGTCTCTTTGCTTGAAGACAAGAACAGATTCCATTTCCCGAAAAGTCGATTTTTCTGTTCTTGTCTGGAAAACTACTGTGTTTTGTCTCATTTCATCGTTATGTCGTGTTTGCATGGTTCATATTTTTACCAGTTTGTCCTTTAGTCAAAGCAGGCCTCAAACCAATGCTATCTGATTGGTGAGTATGATTTCTTCTTATTGTTTTTCTTATTTGGTTGCCCTTATTTTATTAGACACCATTCCATTTGTGGAATTTTATGTTGTGTATATATCCTGTCGATTAAAGTGTACCCTGGTTATTTATATGTTCCTATTCTTTTTAGTTTTCTTTCTTTCTGTATCTCAATGGCGTATGTCAAGATATAATGGTTTACCGCGGGAAAACTTGACTGTTTGCTGGATTTCAAAACACATTCAGCGTACCACAAGATTACTGGCTTTAGCTTGTACTGGGAGCTGTTACCCTATTTGACCGAGCCAATACGAATAACGATAGTGTAATATTTAATGCCTGTTATTGGTCTGCAGACAGCTACGTTGTATATCACCAAATCATGTATGTTGCAAGAAACTAAAGCGTTTTCAAGGGTACGTTGGCACGAAATATCTTCGCGGTGTATCATCTCTATGTAGCCTATGTCCAATAAACTACATCCAGTCCTGAACCATTTCGTGTCTGCGAAGTGTGAAACTTTGTAAAATAAGCTTGAAGGCCCAGTTACGCTCCGGAGACGGCGTTACGAAATGCAGCTCACGTTGACGTCACATCTTGTCAGAAGCAAGCTGTACAGTAGGTGCCAACATCACCCTCCAGCCTTGAGTTATTCCCGGCAGGAGGAGGCTTGTCAGTCAAGGACTATTTACGCGGGACTTGCAGGCGCGCGCCGAGCTCCGACCGTCTAGTAAATCTAACTATTCTAAAGAAAACATCGTATATGGTTATACGACTTTCGGCAGGATGAATAAAAATAACATTACCATGTAGCAGTAAAGGCATTCGCGTTACATGCCCAGGGTGCCTGTTTACACTCTTCTTACGAATATTTTTATTTAAATCCTAAACGGTGCGGCTTGTAAAACCATTACGAAGATGTGTTAAAAATTGTTTTTTCCATGCAGCCTGTTAAAAAAAAAATTTGTTAGCTATCGACTTAAAGAAAAGTTGTTTGAGTCAATAATCAGCAAAAATAACATCAATTTTGTTTTGAAAAAGTAAGCTTTCGTATTAAAAACAGTTTTCAACTCTTCTATGCATTTCTATCGTTTCCCAATTAAGATTTTTTTAAAAATAGCAAAAACAGCGGAAATAGTGCCCTTTTACGTACCTAATACTATTAAAAGTAACGGTATTTAGCTTTTGACTGATTCAAGGTTAATAGAACGGAACTTAAAATTCCTTGGTCGTTAAAGGATAACTTTAACGACATATTTGAATCACTGCTATCAGTATTATTAACGGTGAAATATGACCCGTATGGTCCATGCTTTCGAGTCTTGATGAAACACCAGTGTGTATATCACAATCAAACAGTTTTATATGTGTTTATTGTGAGAATCCAAGTGGGGCTTGTTGGAAATAAAAGTGTACCACATATCCCTGCCATGAAGAAACTTTGTTCCGCGCAAGTTGTTGGTATTTATGTCGTTTATCTAAGAAACTGTCAAACGTTTACACGATGAACAAAAGGAACGTTTTCAAACACTAGGCTAAATATATCTATCCATTCCCTAAAATACCCAAAAACTAAAATTTGGTGGGGGTCAAAGTAACTCCGCTAAGGGCCAAAGTATCTCAGTTTTTTTTTTTTTTACATTTTGTTTTATCAACATATTGGATCAATGTCATTGTTAATTTTATACGCAGTGGAAAGATAAACACGCAAAAATACTGCACACAAGAGAAACAATTTACACTACTATGTAAGAAAACATTACTTGACTACAGTACGGTAAAACGCATGCAATTTAGTTTAATTCCCTTACGTGAAATAAGTAAACAATACGCCCATGTAAACACACTACAGGCATACATCTATGTACAGTATATAGAGTACGTTTTATTGTCTAATCTACGGAATTTCACAATATGTACGCTGTGATACTTTCGATATGTCACGCACTTTACTTTCCTGCTAGCCAATTTTAGAGTGACCCACGTACACGACCTTTGGAACGGTTAATCTTGGGAAGCACACTAGCGTAGCATTTCTTTTAGCAAATTCAATACGTTTGCTTGTTGTGTACTCATCAAATACCACGACATATTTAAATCAGAATTTCCAATGCTCCCGTAACTTATACCGAATATTGGTCACGTCATCTGCTCGCCCCTTTTAAGAAAAATACACTTGCCCAGATTTGGCAAGTCTGTAAAAGCCGCTTCAGCGATTTTTAAGTGTCTGAAAACGATGTTTCTGATAAGCGTGCTGAAATATAAACTAAATGTGACATAGTTTGAAGTGTGTGTGTTTTTTTTAGTAGCAATACAAATGAAATGCAAGTTAAGTATATTCGAAAAAAAAAAAATGGAATAGTTGAAAATTGTGGAACAATTTAAAGCCCGAGCAGGGTGACCTCTACGAGCCGAAATTGCTAAGCAAAAAAAAAAATCTAAAAACTGAACACTTTGTAAGCCCTATAGTTGACGATTTCAGATAACATGATGGCAATGTAACGGGGCACGAAAATGATGACGTTTAGTAGTTTAGTATTTTGCTATTAGATGTGAAACTATTTTTGATAAGTTTGAATAACTCGATAGCGTTTTAAATTAAATAAACTACGTTATTAGTAGAAACCGAAAAAAAGCCATGGGTTCATTGTTCTGTAGGCGAGCTACCAAGAATATCTGTATTCAAGCAAACAGAAGCTGCTCATTGGCTGCTCGATGACACAATCATACCAGTGTCTGAACTTATATTTAGTTACTATATTACTAGGTCGATGGTCTTCAAGGTGTGTCACATTAGTCGAGGACCAACTGCGAAAGTGTCACGAACTCAGAATTGTTTGAATTCAATACTGTAGCAAAAAATAACTAATTTTTCAGGTCCTTTGTAATTAGTCAGTAATCAATGACTAAATGGCTAAGTGTAACTCAGCCCTTGATCATGTATTATCTGGTAACGGAACGCTCAAGATGTATGACAAAGCCAACAAGTGCGCTGCTCGGGCGTGATGCCAGGAGAGCCAACACTCGTGCTGTAGTCGTCGAGATGTGCGCGGAACACGACGATAAATTCCCCGGAGATCGCAAACAAAGGAGGTCGTGATTTAAGATGTGTACTCCAACAACACAAATTCTAACAGATTGCAGCCATTTTGCGACCCAATGAACGCGACCGAAATCTCTGCCAGAACTGACCTCGAGTAAAAAATAAATAAATAAACTGCCACGAAATAGGGCTTGTTTAGTGTTCAGTTTTCGAAAATGCTTTTTCTAACAATTGTGGTTTGTAGAGGCCTCCCTGCCTAGGTTATGCATATGTACCGGAAGTTCAAATTATTCCTTCTGTTGTCGAAAATACTTAAAGTTAATTTCATTTGCCTATCTACTTAAAAAAACACTTGAAACTATGTCACTTCAAGAGGGCGTGGTACATAATTCAACGCGAAAATTAAACAATAGTAATCCATAGATAATAGTTTTAGCCAACATTTAAAACCAAATTGGTTCCAGTGTTACGAAATTCTGAGGCACAATTTGTGACGCCGGAACCTCGTGCATTTAACTACGGCGCAAGAGATCACGCATAACGAATGGGTAATTCTGGATAAACATTTAGGTTTGGCAAATACCATTATCTAGGATTGTCATAGAGTATTTTATCCATATTGGCTTCGAAAAGAGCGTAGAAATGAATTGATGTTCTCAGCGTTTATTTATCTTCCACGCACTCTTAAAATTAAATTTTAGCACGCTTATCAGAAACATGGTTTCCATACCTTTCAAAATCGCTAAAGGGGCTACTACAGTTCGCTGTATCTGGAAAAACATCAAACAATTTCGAATTTCACAAATATCCGTTGGAATTTGAACCGTACTTCCTGCAAATATAATAGAATAACCATCTAAAGTCCCATAAAAACAATAGCAATGCGTGGCAGCTGAGTGGCTTGGCTGTAGAAGTGATTTTGTATTGCATACACCGGTCAGCGGCATAGTTAGCGCTCCATCCATTTTGTAATTCATAAGAACTGTGAACGGAATAAAATATGCCAGTCTGTACTCAGTCAGTTGATTCATAAAGTATCAGGTACGCAGTTTAAGTAATTCAATGTATAGTGGTGTATTGACGAAAAAGGAAAACCCACACTGAAAAAAGAGAATTGTTGCAGGTACACTACCTGACAAAACAGTTTGGTTGTCGGTGCTACTCTGGACAGTCCCTTCAACAATCTGTTCTGTAGTAGTTACCATCTGGTTTGTAAGAGCAACAAGGCTCATTGTTTCTTCTATAAAACAGATTGTTGAAGGAACTGTTCAGAGTAGAACCAGCAACCAAAGTGGTTTGTAGTCACTATTTTAACACAAGTATGGTACCTACAACTAACTCTTTTTTCAGTGCATGAAACAAAAGACAGACTAAATAAGGTTCATTCAACAGTACTTAAAGTACTTGCGTTTGTACCGAGATTGTCGGCGATTGTCCTGTCTCTTCTAGGAGACATGTTTTGAACCACGACGGTGAATTTGGTGTAATATTCTTTTCCCGAATCTGTGGCAAAATGCGCATTTTACCACGTTTTTATTAACTATATTTCTGTTCTGCTTTTTGTCTGCGCGGTACAAATTTCGACATCGATTTGAAATTAAGTTCCCGACGAGCTACACACTTGAAATTTTTAACATAAATCAGGACTGTATAGAGTAGCTGCCGTTCATAACACTCACACAACACTTCATACCATTTGCAGTGCAATCAATTGTTAGAGACATAGGTGGAGTTTTCATGCATCAATTATTTGTTGCATGCGCCACGTGTTTTTACGATTTAATCGATGAAATTTTTCACAGGAGTAATTATTTTATACATTTAGTCCGTATTAAACACATGACATACTAAATTTTTTAATACAAATAATTCTTGAATCATAGCTACACAGGACGAAAGACCCATGATCGATTACCAACTTTCAGACATCGATTTAATTTTGGGATAGACTCCCAACACAGGCGCAATGGCCGATTACTCTACCAGTTCAAGCCATTGTGTAAAGTTATATAATATGCTCGTTGAAGAGATGACACTAGAATAACGAACTTCAGTGATCGCGAGTCGCTTCATATGCGAGAGAGATTTAAGTAGGAAAGTATTATAAAATGGAATAACGTTGTTTCAGTCATTGGCCTGAGTACATAGAGATGTTGAATATTTGACGCATACTATGCACATAAGTAGGGCTAGGAAAATTTCGCGAGTTCAACGACCAACATGCTAGAATCCATTATCCTGTGAATACTAATGCCCTACCATTTGTCCATTACCTGCTGCTCATTCAGACAGCAGACAATGAACGAATAGACGGGGCTTGAGTATGCATAGGACATTGGATTATAGCATGCAGGTAATTGAACTCGCGAATTTTTCCTAGCCCTATCTATAACACATTCATTCGACATTAAAAACTGATAACAAGTGAGACGTATGCAAATATTTAGCACGTGCAAGCCTTACTGTGCTTCCTGTACTAATATCAGACAGCATCTATGACATTCGAACTATAGCGCATCTGGGAGAGGACATTATTACACACTCATAAAATACGTTATTTTATTTTGTATGTCATATTTACAATATTCTTGATGTACACATTTGCACCAGGCGTCACGTGACCAAGGGAATACACTAAATTAAAATAACACATGTATTTAAACAATTTAACTTATT